>REGM01000022.1:680120-696117 GCA_004194415.1 Aurelia aurita | reverse complement strand
ATGAGTACTTTCATTTGATATATAATTTATCTATATTTGCTGACATCAGCAATTTTTAAATTGTATGACGTCATCAATCTTTATGACGTCATATTTCTAATTAATTAGTAATTTTTGATTGAAAAATCATGGAATGCTTTCAAATATTGATGAATACGTCTGATTTCACCAAGTAAATGCGAAATTGATGGTGTTTAAGCATCATTATTGCGCTAACAATTTTGCATTGAATCTTATTGTCCATAATTAATTAGTTAATTAATTAGAAACCAAAAATATTGATATGAAACAACATGAAATTGCAAAGTAAGGATATCAAGCAGGTATTTGGATAGTTTTATGGTGATTTCACCCAGTTATTTAATAAAAATAGACCTTTTTATGCTAATAGCTCGATTTTGTCAAAATGTGCATTGTTTTTGGTTGCCTAGCAACCAGTCACGCGACTACAAACTAATTAATGCTATTTTTGAATTCTCCATTGTTCAATTATGATACAGTGCAAGTCTCATTATCATGTTATAGTTGCGGAGATAATTAGGGGGGGCGAAAAACGCCCCCCCCGGTAGAAAATCGATAAAAATTTACCCGGTTAGAATAGGGTTAAGGTGGACACGTGGACACCCCTTTAAGGCGTACGGTTTTTTCAGGTCCTTGGCCAAATGCTACTGACATTCCTGTGTAGAGATATTCTATAAACGCAAACACCTTGTTAGGGCGGACAGCAGGCACCGTTTTGGATACTAAAAGAATAAACAACCTTTGCAAAGCGAAAGCAGACAAGGCTTCGTTTTATTGCAACAACTTGGGCTAATTCCCATAACTCAGAGGAAAGAGGTTTTATTGTTGATAGTTTGAATACTGATCAACAAGGACAAATGCATTACAATTAAATCTACTACAAGTACCAACAACTACACGATAACAGTTATTATCATTTAGGTGTCCGATATAAAATCCCCCTATACTGTTGAATATTAGGGAGTGGAGGGTTGGGAAATGCAATTTGAGGTATTTTGTGCTCTTCTGGTATGAAGTATAAATACGTCATTGTTGCAAGGCCGTGCAGATTAGAATGATTGCTATGGAGTGATATCCCATTAGGGAATCTGCCTAGCCATTCAAAGAAGGCAAAGGACGAGGCATGCTTGAGGTGTTTAGTTTTGACTGGCTAAGGACATGTTTTTTTGAGTGGCAGAAAACTGCCATTTTTTACTATCTAAAATAAATTTGATATGTGAAATCTTGTTCCTTTATCAAGTGTCATTATGGTAGCTGCTCAAACGAGTAAATATCGAATTTCTAGATCCTTTTTCTCCACGATTCTGTGACGTTTTATTCTTGAGTTTTCAAAGTTAGGAGTAGTTAGTGAGCAATTTAATCCTTGAAAGGAATGAGATAAAAAGTCTTTAAGCAATAAATGAATCTTAACTCGGTATCTTGTCTGTGAGGCATTGCATGTTGAATAGAGATAGTATAGTTGGTGATATTATTTAGTGATATTTAAAAAAAGAGCAGTAAATGAGCAAAATAATCTTTAAAAGGTAAAGTTATCAGACCTCTTTCCGGCTCGATTTTAACCTACTCACCAGCATTAGGGACGGGTCATTAATTCTTACAGGGGAGGGGGTGGAAGACATTTTCAAATATTTGATGAAATTTTCATCCCCCCTCTCTGATTTACCTGACAATTCTGGTCCCACCTCCAACATGGCAGAAAATCGTTTCAATCCCCCCTCCCTTCCAATACACGTATATAGGGTAAAAGTATCACTATTCTGTCATCATACAAATCAAATCTTTCAATAGGGCACAGGTAAACCCCCAAATCATCCAATTTCACGCTTATTAGCCAATGACATCGCCGTATTTCGATCACATGACCGAAAATTGGCTTGTTGAGACAACTTTTCGAGTACCTTCACGGAAATAAAAATGGAAATTCGGCTAATAAAGATACAGAGCTGGTTTCACCACGAATCGATTCTAAAGGCCCACTCCATATTTGTACTTCTGCATTTGGTTAAAATCTCATCAGGGATTGGCGTTACATCGAATTTCATCCCTTCGAGTATTGGCCTATGTTCAAATATTTTTCGGGAACGCTACAAATAAGATATAGCTTCCAGAATTTCACATGTTACGTGCTCTGTAACTGTAGAATTATAGCAAAGTAGCTACCAAAGTTTCTTTCAAGCCATTCAATTCAAAGAAATAGGTTATAGAATTTTACATCGACCTTTTTACGTCAATTTAAAGATTTGAAACATATGGGCAAGGCCTTAATGTATGCTCCTCGCTAAAGCGAACGCATGATCAGGTCCCGAAGGTGTCCGCTTTAGAGAGAGTTGACTGTACATTGATATGTTTTCACGATAGACTTTACGAATTTCGCCAAAATTCATACTTGTTCACTTGCTTCGCTTGGTTTCAAAATTAGCAAATTTATCTCTTTGAAGGACCTTGGCTGATTGGTTTAAAAATTAGCAAAGTTGGCTCTTTTGGGGCTGCCTGGTTTTGAAGTATACTGCGAAAAAAGCACTGATGATTACCAGATTAATTTCTTTCTGTATGCTTTGTCAAGATTTACAATGTCGATTTAAAAGTATGGATCAGAATAAAGTTTTCAAAGTGTCATTTTATACCCTTTAAGTAACGAAAGCAAGCATTTATCAGATATAAAAATAGCTGGATCATTGACAAATCAGATCAGAACGAAATTTTAATGATAAGCGTAATAATTGGGTTTTGGTTATTTTTAAGATAGGAGGACTCTTTTTTGGGACACCCTGTTTTATAAGTTTTTTTTTCGGGACTTGCCATCTAAAAATTTGGGAAAGATATTCACTCTTGGATCACTAAAAAATTGATGCCTTTGCAAATCCGTATCACATAAATTACTTCATTGGTTAAGATTGATTAAATTTTGGTTGACAGTCGAATGGCAGGTGTGTTTTTGCAAATTTTCTTGTATTCAGAAAAATATTTTTATCTTTTTAGGAGCAGACATCCGCTTTTCCGAGATACCACAAGGTATGGACATTGTTTATTGAGTTTGGCCGGAAATGGCAAGACTATTTCCTATCTTGAAGCTAAATGTCACTTTTCTCAAGCTTCTTTGACTTGAGAATATAACTGCTTTCCTCTAAGTCAGTCAGTTTTAACTTGCATTGGAAAACAAAGCTTGTAAGAGGTCTCTTAAGTCAAGATTATTTCATTTCTATTTTGCTTGCACAACGTTTGGGAACCTAAGTGTTGTATTGTTTCAGGACGGAATTTAGGAAGGATGTTTTACAAACGTAGTCGTCACAGCCTTGCAGCTCTTGAGCCTTGAAAATATAGTAATTCAGTATATTTAAATATGCTAGACTTGTTAGCAAACACAGAACTGAAACCAGTTAGATACTCCTAGCAATATTTTCTTCGTTATCTTTTTTTCAGATTCACCGTTGTTGCAAAGGGAAGAGTGTAAGTAAACAAAATTTTTATTTATTCAGGTACATTATTAGTGGGGATGGCTCAGTGGAAGCGCGCTTAACTACCAATCTGAAGGTTGGTGGTTCGAGTCACCGCCCTGGCAAACCAGCTAGCTAGAGTGAGGAGAGTCGCCAACTCTCTGTAATTCTAGGCTAATGGAATCACGAGATTTGGTCACACCTATAGAAAAGACCAGGACACTGCTTCGATAGGCTTAGCTTCTCAGTGTTCCTAAAAACTACCTTCGTTCGGATGCTAGGGAGAACAAAACAGAAACGCTGGTCTGAACACGCGCGATAGGAAACGAGTTTGGTGTTTGACTCACCTGTAATGTTGTATTAATATTAATTAGCACCTTTGTCTTTATTTCTCTTGCCTTCTGCTTGTTATTCAGCTTGAAACAGGCCTGTTTCAAGCTGAATAACAAGCAGAAGGCAAGAGAATTATTACATACATTGCAGGTGAGTCAAACATCAAACTCGTTTCCTATCGCGCGTGGTCTGAAGTTAATAAAGAAAATTCTTAATTTTACTATACGAATTTATATCAGTTTCATTTTGTATTCTGTATACCCAATAGTGCCATCTGCCAACAAGATTGTTTTTTAAAAATATGTTACAATGAAATAACTGCTGAAAAGAAAAATGAACAATAAAGAAAACATTGACTAGGGGTCGCAGACTCGATTAACGCCTGGCTACTTCTGCGATCCCAGCGATCGGCGCTGAAAACCACAACTTCACTTTCAAACCAGTTTATATTATTTCAAGGCTATTCCATGCGAAACAAGACAGCGAGACGGCTTGTCCATGGACTTGCCCAAGTCGTCTTGTAAGAAAGAAAGAGACGACTTGTGCCGAACAGCTCCTCATTAATTATTCATGGCCGTGCGTGACCTCACATAACCCGAAATTTGTAATAGGGCCCAACCGCAAGCAATCAAAAACCAGGGGGTTACTTGTTCTTGTACTTCTACTGTATACACAGGTGAGTTGGGTCCTATTACATTCATTTTGGCCCCCGTTATTTTTTTTTTTGAGGAAATCACCGTCTTCTCTACTATTGGTCAAAAATCGTGATCAAAGGTACCGCCTGCCGGCCCAAAAAACGGCCGGCTATCCAGCTGTGCGCTGTTCGGCACAAGTCGTCTCTTTCTTTCTTACAAGACGACTTGGGCAAGTCCAGCTTGTCCATTACTCGTATTCCTGAGAGGAAGATATTCATCTGTCTCAGAATTTCGCAATCTAATATTGTTTCAAGACCATCGTCGTAGTCTTTTTCGTGTCAATTTTGGTGATTCTTGACTATCTTAGCTCTCGTAGCAGTAGCAGAGTTTCAGTAAGAGCATAATAGCTGCTAGAAAAGTTAGAAGATGATTTGTTATTATCCGATATCCACGAGATGATTTTTTATAGAGGACAACCTTCTGCCCTGTTCATTTATCAAGCATTTTATTTCTGCAGTGCCCAATGGTGGCGATCCTTCGCATGATACAAGTGGTATAAACACAACAACTGACAGTGGAGGTAGCTCTTTCTCATCTCTGTTGCTTTTTCATTGTTGATGAATTACCATTGAAATAGTATTCATGAGATTCTTTGTGTTTGGCAATAGACCATTTTGCAGTTAGGAAAAAGTGATCGAGGAGAGCGCTGCCAGTTCCGACAGTCTTAGTAACAAGTCGGAATCTTGGGAATTCTCTCCTCTCCAGTATCAACTGAAATCCGTGCGGCACGGTCATGTTGATAAAGTTGATAAAGTTAGCGAGTATGAATCAATCGCAGGCCATATTTACTTCTTTCTCGTGGTTTTTCACACTCTTTGCCATGCGCAGAGGATGCGTAAGTAGGCTAGGATTCTGTTCTTGAGACTGAGCATTCTAAAGATTAATTCGAATTATACAAGTCTTGTAATAGAAACCTTTATTTTTATACTTTATTTTCAGATGCGCTCTTGGTTGATTTGGAAGTGGATGGGAATGGTAGAGGTATGAAAACTTGAGAAACATAGCAATTTATCCAATTTGCCTATCAGAAATTTTGGGGGTTGGGTACTCGGTCCACTTTTGCACAAGGATATGGCCCTGAGTTTTGGCTGAGTCGTCAACCCTTACTCTGACGTCATACCCTTTAAAACATTAGAATTTTTAAGGAATTGAATGATTTATTAGACCCGTATTTATGAGTTTCTGTTGCCAAACCAATACCCTTTTAGAGAATTTTCTCTTGCAAATGCATCCCTGTGAGGGGCACATACCCGTCAGTGAATATTGGTGAGTACGCCCTGGTCAAACATACATAATCAGCAATAGAATTTCGAATTCGTTTGGAACCTGCAGCATGAACTTTAACTGAATCTAATGTAGGACAGACTCTAACTACTGTAGATCGCAAATTTTGAAATTAGAATACTCAGTCGCCCAACCGATAATACTAAGCAAATTTCATTTTGTTTTTCATTTTATTTATTTAGTATTCTTTACACAAATTAGCCCTTCAGCAAATTGAAATATGTAACAGCTACTTACAATAATAAGAATCTCAAGATTAGAACCTACAGCCCTATAAAACCTAACCATTGCTGTTCTTCCAGGGAGTTGTGATTGAGAGTCTAGCTCTTTAGATGCATTTCAAGTTGTTTTTTTAAACGATCCAGTGTTGGTAGCTCACGCATTTCGGCAGGTGTATCATTCCACATCTTGAGAACCGCGTAATGAAAGCCTTTTTTGCAAATTCTGTCCTATATCTAGGGATCTGGAGATATTTGCAGTGTCTCATATTCTAGGTCGAGTGGAAAGATCTCAGTTGGTATTTGTCCCGCAGGCTTTCAGGGCATAGTCTGTTCATAATCTTGTAGGGCATAACATTCCGATCGTAATGGAAAAGATTATCTACATTTAACCAGGAAGCCGACCAGTTATCATAGGCAGTAATCAAGTGGTCTCACATACAGGTATATGTACCTCAAAACATACACAAAATTTACTTATTAAATAAAATCTTAGGTAAGATATTTTTTTCGTATGTTTTTTTTTTTATTGTATTCATACAGACGACATGTCACGTGACTTGATCAATTCGCGCTCGAAAACACGACGCCATCTTGTTTTGGGGTAAATCTTCAGAAAATTTCTATAGGAATCTATAGGAAATTTGCAAAAAGTTGCATAAAATTGCTCCTCTATTCTACCTTACGATAGTGAGTAGAAAAAGGATAGGTAGCAATTGTCAGTTAGACCTAAACCTATGAAATAAGCACACGAACATGCTGTTTTTAAAAGCAAAACAAAAATTTAGGCCAAGAAAGCTGTGAGAAACTTGCCTCTGCGTTGATAATTTCGTAGTTACCACCACAAACTCTGTCGGCTGTGAGTTGCTCGTCGCTTCTTCAAAGTCAACCTTCCTTTTAGACATTCGCCTATCTCTCTGCTAAAGTTTTTGAATAATTTGAGCAGCTTCCAAGCTTTTTGAATTTATTCATTGTGATAAATAAACGAGACACTCTAATGAAGCCATTACAAAGTATAGCGTCGAACGGGGAGTGTCTGGTTTATTTATCGCAATGAATAAATTCAAAAAGCTTGGAAGCTGCTCAAATTATTCAAAAACTTTAGCAGAGAGATAGGCGAATGTCTAAAAGGAAGGTTGACTTTGAAGAAGCGACGAGCAACTCACAGCCGACAGAGTTTGTGGTGGTAACTACGAAATTATCAACGCAGAGGCAAGTTTCTCACAGCTTTCTTGGCCTAAATTTTTGTTTTGCTTTTAAAAACAGCATGTTCGTGTGCTTATTTCATAGGTTTAGGTCTAACTGACAATTGCTACCTATCCTTTTTCTACTCACTATCGTAAGGTAGAATAGAGGAGCAATTTTATGCAACTTTTTGCAAATTTCCTATATATTCCTATAGAAATTTTCTGAAGATTTACCCCAAAACAAGATGGCGTCGTGTTTTCAACGCTGCTGTGACGTCATGCCGTCTGTATGAATGCTCCTACCTACTAAAATTACTTCCCAGTAAGTTTAAATGTTATAAAATAGTAAATCCTATTTTAAATTATTGTTAAAGTTTGTCTTTTTTTTCAGTACGTACCTCAAAACATACATGGACATATTCACTCATAATTTTGAATCTGTTACTCTTAGAACCTCAATATTTTTTCTTGTTTCCTTGCACTAAATTGTCTCCCAAGAATTACATGAAATGCAAACTTACATTGAAGCTTTATACCCATTGCACTACAAAACTAGCGCTACATGTACCTCAAAACATGCATAGAGGAATTGTAGGTTCTATAGATAAAGCACATTAACTGACGAAAAGCAAGGTATTTCAAACATCTAGTGACAGTATTGATTGAAGTTGCATGGTAACCAACTTCGGTTGGCTTAACAATAAAGAGTTTAAACATAATTTAATCATATGGTCAATTTAGGCCAAATGTTTGGCTAACTATACAGTACATGCTGAAGTCAAAAGGTTTCAGGCCGAACATGGCTCATTATTTGACAATGGTGTTTTATGAACATATATCATACTTTGTGGAGGTACTTGCAAATTAGACTTATTGGTAAAATTCATATTACTGCTACCTAGTTGCGATCTCGGAGGGGGGAGGGGGTATTTAGTATATTTCAAAATTGCTTCAGGAAAACCCCTGGTGTACGTCTCTGGCTGGAAATTTTCTCGGTGAGCTGCGGGAGAAAATATTTTGCCATGGACACATACTTGTCTTTTTAGCATCTAAGACCCTTGATGTTGTAATGCCCAGTTGCTTTTGGTCTCGTAATCATGTTTCATTCTTATTTTTGAGTCCATGAATTATGATTTAGTTTCTAACACTGCTACAGATATGTTTTTTTATATATAAAACATCGGGTGGGAGGAAAAAGTGTTTCATTACACTCAAAACTTAAAACTAGAGTTAATTTTACTACAGAACAAAGGTTCGACGACATATTATCTTTGAATTTAGCAATTAAATGTTTCTTGGCTTNGCTGCGGGAGAAAATATTTTGCCATGGACACATACTTGTCTTTTTAGCATCTAAGACCCTTGATGTTGTAATGCCCAGTTGCTTTTGGTCTCGTAATCATGTTTCATTCTTATTTTTGAGTCCATGAATTATGATTTAGTTTCTAACACTGCTACAGATATGTTTTTTTATATATAAAACATCGGGTGGGAGGAAAAAGTGTTTCATTACACTCAAAACTTAAAACTAGAGTTAATTTTACTACAGAACAAAGGTTCGACGACATATTATCTTTGAATTTAGCAATTAAATGTTTCTTGGCTTTTTTCAAACTTTAGCATTATAGTTGCTTCATTTTCAGTTAAGTACTAGTTTCTTATAAACTAGTTTCTTATATGAAACGTTGTGTATTTCCATATCTTTGTTCTTGTTAATATTAAAAAGACTTGTACAGGATATTGAAAGTTATTAGCTAACAGCCAGGGTCTAGCAGTAACATGGACAGACAAGTGCTCTGTTTTATGTACCTCAAAACATACAAAGCTAGCTGCCTCGTTAGTACCTGTTTACCATTGAATTACTATGAATTGTAGAGTTCTGTGTAGATTTTCTGTTTAAAGTGACAAGAACGAAACATTTACCTGTCATAAAATACTAGCCTTGCTAACTTAAATCCATGTTCACACGTTTTTAGGAGCTATTCTGTGAAAAATTGTGTTTTTAATGCCTACCAGAAATCAGCAACCCCCACCCCTGGTTGCAACAAAATATGAAAACAATGCAATTGTTAACACTTTTCCAGAAAGATATAAACCTTGTGAATAAGAAATATTGACTCAATATGCCATTTCCATTTACAGGTTCATTTTGAATTTGTCTTGAACCGAGGATACTTACAATGTGCTACATCTGAAATTGAAAATTGGTTTGAAATATGAACAGTAATAAACCCTACCGAAAGTTTCTTCGTCAGACACTAACAGGCTGTGCAAGGCAGTAGAAGGTTAGACGTACGACATGATGCCTTGTAATCGTGCGATGTTTCTAATCTGATTTTATGTTCTCTCATACAAGGACTCAACCAAACAGATTGTAAACAGGGACTAAAATTTGACAAAATATCTGGAGAAAAATTGAACGTCTGCTATCCTTTGAACGTCGAACGAAATATCGAACGTCGCTTTGCTGTGAACTTAGATTTGATCTAATCAACCAATCAAGCGCTAAGAATAGGCACGTGCGTGGTCTAACCATATTAATAAAGTAGCGATCTGACTGGATCCGCCCGACTTCGTGCGGAGATGGCCTAAGTAGTCCCTATTTTGAAGCTGTATTGTCATAAGTCTCAGTTTGAAGCCATAACCACCATTCAGCTCAATGCGGAAAACTGACACTCATGTAGTCAGTCTAGCAGTTGGTCATTTTTATTGGCAGGTTAATGTCGTCTTTGCATGTAGTTTTGCAATCTGTTTACACAGAAATTGAGAACTGTTTCTGTGTAGACAGAAAGAGTTTGTTTCTCGTTTTAAGTCGACTCCTTCAGAGAAATTACTACTGCCTGGTCACTGATTACATTTTATCCTTGCAGGGGCCGCTGGTCACACCTCTGCATCGAACGGAATTAATCTCGACTCAACAATTGTCAGCAAAGGTAGAGTTATTCATTGTACAATACCTGTTTCGTTGACAAATTACTATAGTTATGACAGTAGGAAATTCTTATTCATATAGGTCTTAGTAAACATATGCTTGAAATGGTCGAGTGATTATCGTCGTATTTCTTTTTCTTTAACTACACATACCGCATTCTCTCTAATGAGTACCCCTCTCCAATGAGTGCCCCTCTCCAAGCATCCACCCATTGGAAGTCAAAACTTAAATGACCACTCCCTCTTCATTGAGTACCCCCTCCCAAGTAGACCCATTTTGGCATAGATAGCTCATAAGTGGACTCCTTTTATACTAGGTTTTCCTCTCTTGTTTTAGTTATTTTATTTGTGCATTTATTTATTTATTTATCAGTATTATTTCATTTATTTTATTAGTTTCTCTTAGTAAATTTTTTTTTAAATTTTATATCTGTCTTTCTTGTATGCGTATCACGGCGCATTCTTCTTCTTATTCGACGCCATATCTTTTATGCGTTCTCTTAATTTTGCATCTATCATTCGAACTTGCCATTCGTCGTTCTACGCTGCTTCTTTACTTTACTTTCACACCTGATGAATAAGCTCGAAACGTTGTGTATCATCACTATTCTAGTACATTGTCGTATTTTTAAATAATTATCAGTTTACATATGCCTAACGACATACTACACGCAACACAAACATTGTTATTTATCCTTTTATACCCCACTGTAATGAGGGCCCCCCTTTGAGGTCGAAAATGAAGTGAGCACCCCGGGTTCCTTTGAGGGATAATAACACGTGTATATGTTATTTCAATGATAGACACAAAAGTAATTGTAAGAGTAACAATCTTCGACCATAGCTTTTGCTTCATTATTTATTGCACTTTGAGTGTCCGCAATGAGGATTTCGTGTTTGAGAGTAAATTTTCCAAGCATTAATCCAAATTTTGCACGGCAAGTTATGAAGACGTTTCATATTTGTACTTTACTTTCAGAGACTGATGTAGTTGATTTATCCAGTGAAAGTACGGATAAAGAGCGTGACAGTGATAAAGGTAAGAAAACTTGAAGAACTTACGAACATGCATTATCCAATATGCGTTTCGAAGATTAAGTCGGTTCGAAGCAGCTTTTTTCATTGCGAGTTTCATTTTATTTCCAAAGTTTCTCGTCCATTTTTTAATTTTGATCACAAATGAATCGATTCTGTTTGAGCAAAGCTTAGAGATTCTTTTGTAATCAAGATGAGAAACATGAAAATGGTTTTGAGAAAAGGGTCTTCTACTGTAATTTATGTATTTTTCAGATAATTATAAGATGCTTTGTCCTCGTATAAATAAGCAGTTATTAACAATGTTGGAGAATTAAGGATCATAAAAATGAGTCAAAATGTAAACCACACCGTATGAAACACCTCGGAATTTATACCCATCGTTGTTTCGAAATGAGGCAATCGGAAAAGTCCTAAGCTAGATTGGTATTATCCTTTTCATACCAATCGGAGCCCCTTAAATCGGCTTGGTCCAATGAGCAGCGAGAATTATGCGAAGGGACCAGGTGATAAAGCGAACTTTTTCTGTCTACATACCTGGTTTTCTGTATTTTATGAAAAGCACATAAGTGAAAAGACAACCTTCTGAAGTGACAAGTCTTCTATCTAGTTACTCATCACGAAACCCAAATGATGTACAGCGTTACAGACCAAATCAAGTCACCTTTGGTTCTAATAGTTTTCGATAATTGGGGCCTCAGATCTGGAATGGACTGCCAAATGAAATAAATAGCCCAAACTGCAAATGCAATGCTTGTCAGCATGTGACCGAACTTAGTTTTTCTTTACTTTATGGATTATTCATTAATTTATCGATTTATTGTATATAGCAAACTAGATTAGATAATCGATATAAAATAAAATGACAAGCAAACGAAACCATGCACTGCCGACGGCACCAAGTACCATCATACGTTCTGCCGATAGTCTAAAACCAGTTGCTATCATATTCTTTAGCACAGTCTGGGGTCTCTAGTGCTTTAGTGAATGTTAGCCTATATTTGTGGTCATAGAACTCTGTAATGGACCCTGTTTATTTTAGATATATTGTATATACCTATTCCATGGCATGTAGACTATTTATATTTATATTATCCTATTTATTGTAGACATTTCAAGGAAGTCTTGTCCCTTGGATGATGAACGTGTTGCTTTACGCAAAACCAAACTTGTAGATCTCCAAAAACTTAAGAACCTTGAATTCTTGAAAAAGCAATTTAAGAAACATTTTCATCTATTCTAGGAAGTCCAAAGCATGCTTTCGCCTGTATTACTCATTATTACCTGGCAAGTATTTTGCCCGGGCAGCTGTATAGCATTTCTAGTGTTTTGATTGGCTAGAATGCCGACCCCACGGGTTGTCCCGGGCAGCTGTAACACGAGACTTATGATTTTAGTTCTAGTTATCGCTACTGCTACTACCTTAACCACTACCCTCCTTACCGCTCAACCTAGGACTCATAATATCACAGCTCAAAAACAGGACTTCGCTTCGCTACGATCTTCGATCTTTTTTGTGCATCCACAGAAACGAGGCTGTTGACCGTTCGACTGATGAAGCGAAAGTTCAAAGTTTTAGAATTACTTCTACGACGCGTTCACGACCACGTTCGACTGCTAGTTCGACCTGTTCGACCGATTGTCGTGAAAGCAAGATCGAGGTAGAAAATTCAAGTCCTGTTTTAGAGCTGTAATATTATGAGTCCTAGGTTGAATGGTGAGGGGGTATTGGGTAGCGATAACTAAGACGAAAATCATAAGTCTACTGTTACTGTAACACCACTTCAATAGACGATTCCGGAAAAGATGGCGTCGAGGGGCATTTGACCAAGATGCATTGCGTTTGATGATCGAATTTCTATAGAATCACTGTTGATTCCATTATAGAACGCAATGCATCTTGGTCAAATGCCCCCCGACGCCATCTTTTCCGGAATCGTCTATTAGNATAACTAAGACGAAAATCATAAGTCTACTGTTACTGTAACACCACTTCAATAGACGATTCCGGAAAAGATGGCGTCGAGGGGCATTTGACCAAGATGCATTGCGTTTGATGATCGAATTTCTATAGAATCACTGTTGATTCCATTATAGAACGCAATGCATCTTGGTCAAATGCCCCCCGACGCCATCTTTTCCGGAATCGTCTATTAGGCGACCTCGTTTTGGAAAGTTTCAAAATTTCATGCTATTCTTCACACGAAAATTTTGAACCCGGATTCGGATTTAGCACCCAAAATTTAGTCTACTTACAGGTTTTCAAACTGCTAGGGATTTGACCGCGAAAATCGTTCAGGGTGAAAATTTACACCCCGAGTAATTCTTCATGTTCAAATCCCTTATAGATTTTCAAACTTACATCGTCATAAAATCAGCAATAAGACCGCTAGCGGTATGAAAACTCGTAGTTAGGCTAAACTTTGGGTGCTAAATCCGAATCCGGACTCTAAAATTTCGTATGAAAGAATTTTGAGTAATTTCCATAAAGTGGCTGTTAATTGAAGTGGTGTGCTCGATAACTGAACAAAGAGATCTGTATATGGGGAATACAGACCTGTACATCTAATCCCTGAGCTGGGTGACAACTATATTCCAAATTCTTGGGATTTATGTACAGTTAAGCCCTAAATTATTCCGACCCAGAATGCCAAATTCTGAGCATTTTGAATCGTTTTATTTGCGGACCAATTACCCAAGATATTGTATTCCTTGAAATGTCTCGTGTAGCGCTCCTTTCAGCTTTTTGTCACATTCGTATGTAGCTTCAACCACAATAGAATTGGTCCACAAATGAAATAATTCAAAATACTTCGAATTTGGCATGTGTATGAATATTTTTGGGCCTAACTGTAGATCTGGTAGGTTAGGTTAACTAAATAGTGGTATTTTAGCCTAGTGCTAAGTGCACTCGCCTTCTGTGCAGAAGGTTATGGGTTCGAGTCCTGGCTGGCCGCCTGGGGAGGTTACCACCACTCATCCTAAAAAGCTCTGTACGCTGCTCTCTTCGGCAAAAGCTTAAAGTCATTGGGATGAGGTGCCAGTAAGGGTGGTCTGCTCGGTTTTGGCCAAGGTCCCTTGAAGGTGCTATCATAAGCATCAAATCTTTAAAAAGGATTGCACGATTGGTTAATGCATCTTTCGTTTGATTTAATGGCTTGAAAGGATCTTCAGTTACTTGCCTATTATTGTTCATTGGCAATTTTCGATAACTTGGTTATTTTCACAATTATAGCGTTTTTTGTGTTTCGACGATAGTTTTGAGGTTGTCACATCATCAAATTGCTAAATCGTAAACCAGAAAAGCTACAGATATTTGCTTACCGCCATACCTTCAGAACTATGGGTTCTACTGATAATTTCTGATAATTTAGGATTTACGATGATTTAAATTTTTTTTCAAAACCTCCCATGTATTTTTTCGATTTTTCAATAAAAAGCAAAACGCTATAATTCTGAAAATAATCAAGATATCGAAAATTGCCAATGAACAACGATAGTAAAGTACCCGAAGTTCCTTTCAAACCATTAAATCAAAGGAAGATGCAATAACCAATTGTGCAATCTTTGCTATTATTTACAAGATTTGATGCCTATGCTGGATTCGCTTCCAGCTGACAATACGCTAAGAAAATACCTGTTTACTTCATACCGAAGAAGGCATATATATATATTTTATTTTCGGATACAGAAGATGCGGAAGAAGCAACCAAAAGTGCAGAAGCAACTGCTGCAGTGGAACCGTTGAAGCGCGAAAAGAAAGGTACGTTTTTCAGAATATCTGACCTATATATATGGCCACACTAAAATCTTTTTTTGTTCCATTAAAGAAATTACAAGACAAACTACAAATTACGCTACCTACAAATTACTCACAAGGACACTGCAAGGATGATACCGCGGGGAGCAATAGACTATGACTACCCCATGGCCAGTACTTGCAAAAAGATAAAAACTACCGGGTGAATCAGGACAAATGCACCACCCAAAGAACCAATCAACCGGTTCCCAAAATTAGTAAATAAAATCTAGCACGTGTTAAAAGCCGGAGAAAGTTTTTAACATGTCTAAATCTAAATCTATAACGTCTAAAATGTCTAAAATTTATCGTGGCTGCTCGATTGGAAAGATAGCATAAAGAAGGCCAAAATTATAGTTTTGAATTACCTTTTACGAGCTGAAAACCCTGCAATGGTAAAATTATGTTTTGGCATTCTTTGTGTTATCTTTCATAATTATATTGTGACCAATACTTATCGCGAAAATGTTACCTCTTTCCAAGAATTTCAGAAAAATATTAGAAATTCTGACATAAAGTTACCTTGAAGAGCTTAACCATAATCTGTCCTTAACTTTTCTCTTCGGACGCTCATCACTCTTCAGACATTAGGTAATAACCGAAGAAGACACACGATTTTATAGCCAACTCTGTTTTGAAACAAACCAATCAAAAATTTCCTAATCTGTAACTCGGTATTATGTTTTGAATAGAGCCGTGTAAAATGTAATACAGTCTATGTCAGGTCCTGTGAAGGAAGAAAGAAACTACATTTAATTTGTTCAAATCGCGATTATGATTTGAACCAGTTACAGTGCAACACGAGGAAGCCGTGACGCTACTGCTTTGCGACTAGTGAGTTAAATACAGTTCTATAGCAATATTAAGGTTTAACACGGCTGCTCGTTAGAAAAGACATCAAATAGAACACATTATCATCTGGTTAAAATAAGTTTCTTGCTACAATCCCGGATATGACTCGATGAGATTAGCTTGTAATGTCTTATATTTTTAATCTCATCTAGAGAATTAAGGGAAAAATAAAAAAAATAATACCCCCCCCCCCCCCACTCATTTTTTT
>REGM01000022.1:516489-666825 GCA_004194415.1 Aurelia aurita | reverse complement strand
GTTAGGGGTCAGTCATATATCGATGTTGTCCCCGCTTAGCGTCATTCCGACGTTAATGGGTGGGGGGGTCAACAACCATGACGCTAAAAATAAGAATTATTTACATCGATTTTCATATAGACGTATTTCCGTAATATTGTGAATGTTTTTTGATAATTTATAATTCATCTCCCACCCTGAACCCATTTCCACGCGATCTGCTCGGTCGGAGACTGTTTGATGAATCGCTGTTGGATCGCTGAAGAAGTTAGGCCTGGTACTGCCCGTTCTCTTCCAGTTAGGCCTACCTTAGCCTATTATGTCAATTATAGGCCTTTTATAAACAATTATAAACAAAAGACAAGTAACTACAATTATAATAAGTTACAAAAGACAAAAAGGTTTATATAACCCATATGCAACCCCAATTTGCCAACAAAAATGGGCATTCGTTGGGTTAGAGATGATTAGAGTACTGTCGCCCTGAATGGGTCTAATACTGTTTTTCATCGGAATCGCACGCTCTTCTTTCGAAGTGAAATACAAGATGCCTGGATCTAATATTTTTCAAAAACCCAACAAAAATATTTTTGCTGACGCCAGTCTTTACGATATTCTTAGATTGTGTTTTGTTAAATAGGATATTCCCGAAAATATGAAGTTTTCAAGCAGACTACTTTCCGCTACTTTCCGTGGACTTGTAAGTTTCATCAAATCTTTTTTTCTCGTTCAAATTGGTTGAATGAGTCGGCATGTATTTTTTTCACTCCCCGCACATTTGATATCCGGTTAACCTGTTTCACAATTCATACTAACCTTTTAAGAGTACATTCTAACATTTATCCAAAAATCTCGCCAAGTTTTGTTGCCGATATAACTTTTATAAGTATTTTTCCGAAGGCAAATAAATCGGGAAAAATTCGCCCTGAATGGGTCTATTCTTTTTAAACGACTCCGCGTAGCTATCCAAGTTTGTCTGTGCTGGTTTTGTGGCAGTTTGGAAAGGAAGGGTGTTACTAGAGTTATTTTGATATATTGTGAGGGTTTCATCGACTTTGGTGTTTCACCAACTTTAAGGATTACCATAACAGTCAAATTTTACGTAAATTTGAGCCTCGTCAGCGCAGGAAAAGGGAGATTTGTCTGTTAAAGTTTTGTGTTGTCAAAAATGCCAAGAGCCAGATACCATAAACATTCGCTCAAAGTCCATTCAGTGCGGTAACCGTAGAGAGATGCTTGGCTTCCCTGCTAGTAAAATTTCCCTGCTGAGACCTTCACAATATTTAGACCCATTTAGGGCGAAAATTGGGGAAAGCTGTTGTTTTGACTACTGCTGATGTTCGCCTTAGGTTCAAGAGGAAACGTGAGTAAAAATATATTTGGCTTAGAAATAACAGTTGGCAAGGAAATGAAGTCTATATCCATAAAGAAAATATTTCTCAAAGGCATGCACTTAAATAGAAATATCAATTCTTTCCGTGATAAGACCCATTCAGGGCGACAGTACTCTAGTTTGTTGACAATAATACAACGCAGCTAACTTTGCTGAAAAATTTGGCGATAAACTAAAAAATGGGGCAACACGCCTGTGCACCCCTGCACTGCTTTTGGTTATTCCCCAAAGTGCTCATATTATCCTTAGATATATGTCCTGTTTTATTGGGTGACACAGGGCCTTATAGACATTTTATGTGCTAGTAAGTTGCAAGTCGTTAGTAAATTTTGCAACTACTGCATTGTAAAAAAAGACCTTACAACCTTGCAATCATATTACAGCACTTGCTTTGTCTACATTAACATCAAAGAATTATCAAGGAATTCAATAATTCTCTAAATGCAGATAAGAATTGAAGAGGTTTAGAAGCATGAAAACTGCAACAGTCGTGGTGGACTTTTTGCCAAATACCTGGGTGCATTCCATGCACTCAGGCCCGAAGATCTTCGGCGTGGAAAAGAAATTTTCTTGGCGCAGTGGCGTGAAAATCTGATGAAAACAATATAAAATTATTGTAATTGAATTAAATTGAATAGATCTATTGTTTTCCTGGCGTAAATTACTTTGTTATCGGCGTAACCTTCGGCGTGGAGTTTACATGGAATGCACCCTGGGCCAAATATAGAAGGGCCAAGCTATTATTTCCATTGAAAGCGTTGTTTACTTCTATTGTTTTCAAATATAAAAGGGTATTGTTCTCCCCAACATTTAGGGTGACTGCACCCTTTCACCCCACCTCCTTGTGTTTTTTAACAAGAATTCTTATTATGTGTCATTCATTTTTTTTTTCAGTTACCTGATCGCAACTTCAAGTGCATGCAGCTGTCTGTGTTGAAAAATGGAAGGATGATATGCGAAGAATGTGATAGGTGTCCAGCTGGAATGGAGCCATATCCACCATGCTACTCAAAGACGATATGGATTTATGGAACCTTTGTCAAAGATTGTCACAGTTGTGCCAAAGGTTATTTTAAAGAAACTGAACATCCAAATTCTGCACCGTGTTTACATTGCAATTCAGTGCAATGTAAACCATTTCACAAAATTAAAAAGGAATGTACCCCAACATCAAAGCGTATATGTTCAGATAAATGCATTTATGGATATCAAAAAGACAGAACGGCTGAGTGTGTGCCACATTGCTGCAAATGTGTGTCTGTATCTGAAAAGCGAGTGAAACGATGCCAGCATACACAGGATAAGGTATGATACAATTTTAACTTCTGACGTTTAGAGAACCAAGCAAGCCCTCCAGATTTTCTCTTACCATATGCTTAACATAGGAGTCATTATTGTTCAAAATTAATTTCATAGCAACTAAGCTGTTGCATAGTGTATAACAATGAGAATTTAACAATGGAATCTTCTTCCTCACTGACGTTTCGGGCAATGAAAAATTCCTTGTTTTCCAACAGCATTGTGCTCCATTCAACTCAACATGCAAAAGTCCCATGGATGTTAAGGCAACACCTGGAAAAGGACAGCAAAGCACCACTCAACCATCCCAAGCAACAACATCCAAGGGTAACAAGAAAGATGCGCCACAAAAGATTGATCCAGTTTACTCAAAACCAACAAGCCCATTGGAGTCTTTAACAACTTTTAAACCCTTTTCAACACCCAAACAACAAATTACCATCACTTCAAGTCTACTTGTCACAAAAACTGAATCTGCAAATCACAAGGCAACTGACAATCAAAAGAAGCGCACACTTCCTCCACCAACAGGACACAAGTCACCAACCAAAGAAAGATCAAAGTTGAGAACAACATATAAAAAAAGCCAAACGGATCCCAATCCAAAAGCTACAAAAGTTTCAAAACCAGATAAGAAAACGCCACCAACGATCCGACCAACATCTACAAAGCCAACAATTGAGAAAAGAAAAAGCAAGATAATTGCAGTAATTGTATCTGTTGTTCTTGTTGTGTTAGCATTATTCATATTGATCCTCCAGCTTTGGAAAAAAGAACAAGGTAAGAGTCTTTCAATTTTGTAAAGCTTTTTTTATGGTTGATATGACTTAAAGTGTACTCTCAAAAACTACTTTTTACGAAAGGGGGTTGAAGAACACCAGGAACTTTTCAACCTTATCTAATAGAAATAAATTTCAATGCTATCTTAAAGACAGTTTCTTCCAATTTCAAATTTATAGACAACTTCTTCATGTTATGTGTATTTTCAATAGTTATAAGTAATCTACACTTACAGAGACATGTCACAGTTTAATTTGACAATCTATATGGTGCAGTGTCTGCGTGACTGGGGTCAAATCTTTGGTCCCACAATTCATGAGAAATTGGATTCAGGAAGAAGATGTTTGCAGTGATTTTTCTCCTAAACTGGATATCTTGTTTTATCAAAAATGGTCCAGAGAGGGTTTTTTATGTATTTTTCCCAAATAGGAAATTGCGATCACCTATAAACCTATTCTTTAAACCTTGCTCTTAATTGATTGACAAAAGATCACTTTTCTTTCAGCTAAAGTTAAAAAAGAATCTACTGAAGGTGAGATTTTTCATAAGTTATTTTTAGAGAAACATTGTGTTGTTCCAAATTTATTTCCATGCCACACCCTTGGTACTGTACAATTTATTTCAAGAAATGTCATGTATTTTACAAGTGATAATTAGAAGATGCACGAGCGTGATTTTATTGCTCATTTTCATATCAATTTCTCACCCTTTCATTTCATTCTGACACCTAAAATATACCTCAATATTTATGTAATGGCTATTTGATTTTTTTCTCCAGACTCTAATAATCTGATGGTCCCAGAAATTGCCATAGCTAAAGGAAACAGTGGTTAGTACAGATTTGAAACTTATCATCTAAATTGTTGGCAGAAATATTTAACGTAGAGACACTTTGAGTTACAAAATGTTTGTTTTGTACTTGATGCGCCAAAACAACTTCATGTGTTTGAAACTTTGTTTTACGGAGAATACTTCATAAATTTTTGAATGAATCAAAGTTTGGTTGATAGCCGAAAGGCTGAAGTATTTTTGTGATTTTTCTTCCATTTTTCTAAGAATCAAAATATAAGTAAATTGAATTCATGATAATTCATTACTTCAAAATACGTGAAAGAGGACCCAAAACTCTTCGTAGAATTATAAGATACGCATATACATTTCATTTCCCTCAAGGATTAAAAAATTGATCTTTACAAAGTATTGGATCATATGCGTTACCCCGTTACTGCTTTGATAAAGATTTGATTCTTAGCTCTTGAGGGAGATGAATTGTGTTTGAGTCGGGAGATTCTTTATAATTTTATCGAGGGTTTAAGGCCTCTTTTCACACGTTTTTCTAAGTTACAAATTTTTCGTAAATTAAATTTTATCTTTATTTCCAATGCTCAAAAAATAGAACAAACATCACAAAAAATACTTCAGCCTTTCGGGTATCCAGCAAACTTTGATTCATTCCAATTTATCAAGTATTTTCCGCATAACAAACTTTCAAACTTATGAAGTCCTTTTTTTCGCATCCGGTATTACTTACTCTGTTGTGAGTGATGAAGGATATGGATGACCAACAAAATTCTGTTTAAGTGAAAAAGTATACCCATAAATCCGGAACGTCACATAACACATTTACCCGAAAAACTGCAAGCCCCTTACCCCTAAGCCCCTTACTTCTAAGCGCCTTACCCTGAGTGTCATACCGGGTGAGCCAGAAAAGAGTTCCCACTTTTTAAAATTCAAAGCACCAAGAATACTAGATGGGTCACAATGAATTGGCTTCTGCTCGATAGCCAATAAATTGAAATAGTTTGTATTTTTCTCGCGTTTTTATGAACACTGAAAAGACGGGCAAATTCGACTTTACGAAAACTTCTCAGTTGTGAATTCCCACAAATTCGAAACCATTTAAATACTTTGCAATATGTCTAAAATTAATTTGGTCCTTGACACAAATTCACTTGAAGAAATTTTCATGATCGGTAAATTTAATCAAATGTTGATGATTTTTAAAAAGTGTAACTACTTGCAGTACTGACAAGGTTTACCCTGTATAAATATTGCTCTTATTATAACTAAGTTTTTTTTACTCATCTGGTACAATAAAACTGTTCGTTATCAAGGTTCAGCTCTAGTAAATTTTTGACTATTTGCCTTAGGTTCATCAGGGAATCTGTGTCAAAGGAAATTATCAACTAATTTAAAGAAACAGTGTGCAGTGGATATGGGTATGCATCCATCATTTTAGTTTCAATATATGAATTCGGTTGACTATTTCCCCAAAAGGTTTCCAACTACGAAGGATGACCAGGCTTTGATAGCATAGGTTCCAAATCTTTAAAAAGGTTGGTGTAAAAATGGCTTGAGGGAAACTTTAGCTTCTATGCTATAACTCTGCCGTTGTACTTTTCAGAAATCTTAAATATTTTCAGAATTAGATCTTCTTTTTTAAGAATCCAAGAAAAATTTTGAAAAAAGTTTAAAACCATCGTAATTTCTAAACTTTTAGAGGAAACATAGAATAATTTTCAAGAAAAACATGGTTTATGAATGTCTACAATATGATATGAATGTCTACAATATGTATCAAGCTAAAGTCTTTCTCTCTTATGGTTTATGATTTAGAAATTTGATGACATCACATCCTCAAATGAGTTGAAATATCAAATACGCTGTAATTTCGAAAATATTCAGTATTTCTGGAAAGTCCAACCGTAGAATTATAGCAAAGTACTTAAAGTTTCTTTCAAGCCTTTCAAAGAAATAGGTCATAGAATTTAAAGATTTGGAACCTATGTTGGCTTGATAAATCCTACCTGGTTCAAAAGCTCTTTGTGAAAAGGATCAAAATCATTTGTTCCATGCAGGCATGTTTGAGAGTTCATTTCTTATTTTTGTCCCAGTACAAATAGTTTCATAAAGAAATTGATAGCTCTCAACCTTTAAATGTACTCTGGTGGTTTTGTAAAACACTGCTCTTACCAAGGTGCTCCTCCGCCTGGCCTTGAATTTTTGCCAGAAAAATAAAAAACAATAGGCTAATTAAGGAAGAATAACAGGCTGAGCTGAAGAAGGGGTTTTCCAATCTGCACTTTGCTGTACTTTGTGACTAAAAATGCTATATAAGAAATTAGTCCTGTTTCTAATGTCCCTAAAATTGATTAGGGAAAATTTCAGGAATTAGTGTAGCACAGAATTGTAATTATGTGGTAACATTCTTTATCATAAAGTCTAGATTGTTTATATGATTCCAAAGGAATAGAGCACTAATCACACTTGAAATTATTATGGTTTTTGAAATATTACGAAAATTAATGTAAAGATAAATAATATTCATTAAATTTGTCAATTTTCCAAAACAGCGATACTTTCATTTTGGGACAACCGTTGTAAGTGGTCTGCTTCTTTGATTGTTTTGTTTTTTGACGATGTAATGCCTTCGCCACTTTTATTTGTTAGGCCAAGGTTCATCTAACGGCACAGGTGAAGAGCAACAAGGACTGCTAATGAGAGAAGTGTCAAACCCATCTTTGGAGACTATCCCTGGTATTTATTCTATTTTTCTTTACTTTGATTTAATTGATTCATTTGTTTTCTTTGATTTGCAAAGACTTTAGAATTTAATAAGGACTCAAGAATACACATATTTTTTCTTTAAGAAACTTAGGTCCGGGTTTGGTAGTCAGTTTCTTAAATTTTAGGCCATCTTTCCTAGCAAAAGTTTCTTATGACTTTCTTAAATTTTTCATGCTCTAAAGGTAGAATTATTTTACTTTTGTTAGAAGGGCTTCAAAAGTACTCATTACTATCAACTTTTAATAGAAATCGCACTCAAAACAATTCAAAACATTTGTCATTACTCGCTTTTTCAAAACATTTTTGGTGCCTTCAAAAATTAAAGCTGCAAATTACTAGCAATAATATCTAGAAATGGTGAGGCAAATCACTTGAAAAATAGAATTCGAGATTTGGGGTTTTAATCTCTCGGATTATTCAAAGATTTCTGTGATTTTCAAAGGTATTTTAGTATTTTACAAAGATTTTTGGAGAATTTTTATCATTTTTCATGGAAGAATTTTGGGATAATTGTATTATTTGTATTACTTTTTAAGATTTTCGAAGATTTTTGGGATTTTCGAGATTTTCAAAGACTTTGTAGATTTTGCAAGAATTTTCGAGATTTTGCAAGATTTTTGTTATTGTTGAGGATTTAAAAGATTTCTGAAAATGTTGGAAAGATTTTTTGAGAATTTCTACCGGGTGTCCCAAAAAAAAGTATACAGATTTGGTCAACCCTAACGATCAGAATTTAGCATGAATCAATCTGAAATCATTTTTAAAACATTACTTGATAGTTAACTCGAACATAGATACCTTGTTTGTTGACATTGGACTTCGCCGTGGTTATTGTTTTTTGTACGACGCCGAACTCCAGAGTTCGGCGTCGTAATTTTGGACAACGACCAATGATAGTTACGGCGACAAATAGCAGTCACGACGAATTATTTTTGACCCCTCTGCCGTGTGACCACTTCCGCAGGCGGTCCCGTTCGGCCACACTCATGACCTTCTACACGGAAGGCAAGATCGCTAACCATGAGGCCACTTACCTACCACCCATCTTTGTATATCTGATCGGCTCATTTTAAACCAGAACGGGGTATTAACTCGCGTTACATCTTTAGCTTATTATCAGAATTTTACATTGTTAGCATTTCCTGAAATGTTGCGTTTAAATTATTCAAAATTATTTTATTTTGCAGACAAACCATTAAAGGAGGTAGATTTCATTATATTAAAATTTGGAAACCTCAAGCGTTATCTTAACAAAGCAGATTGCGATAACATCTATTTCTACTTATTGGATAATGACATTTCCTACACGAACATCACAGAAGCGAATCCAACTGCTGATTTGTACACAATTTTGGAAGGAAGTCTGGAAAAAGACTTAACCATAGCAAGTTTTGTTAAGATTCTGTACATCATCAAGAAGGAGGGTATTGTCAACAAAATTCACGCGGATTTCCATCCATCTGAAAAAGACCTCCGGCAGCATAAGAAGTCTGAGTAGAAAAGTTACAGTCAGTGGCATAACGCACGGTCGTTATATTTAGGAATGGAACTATGGGCCCCCGAGAAATTTCGCGAGAAAACGTGTTTTTGGATAAAAGCAGGGGCCCCCAACCACTTTTTTCACTAAGGGCCCCATACTGCTCCGTTACGCCACTGGTTGCAGTTAGCTAGACGTAGTTCCTGAACCATATTTTTTGCCCTTGATATGTAAATACAGTTGATATCAACAATCTCGACTGCTCAATATCTCGAACATTTGCTGCTTCGAAAAAATTTTCATTTCCCCTATTGGATTGGTATAGAAAAATTGTCGGCTATCTGGAACAAATTTCGATTTCCCTTCAGAGTTCAAGATAGCGGATCAACTGTATGCGTTTTTGTTTTGCTTCTGGTTTTTCTTGATGTTTCTAATTGACAATTGCAATTTATGTGTTAAAGCCCTAACCACACGACTGCTGCACTTTTCACTGAACATTTCACTGAACAATGTTGGATCATGTTCAGCGTTATCGAGTAGGGGGTGGCCAAACGGCTAAACTTTTCACTGCATTAAATTTCGTAGTGCGAACGCAGTGGGGCTTGCAATCAAGTATGCAAATGGGTTTGATGCCTTTGTAACTCTTTTTGCCTTCGTGAGCCCTTTGTTAATTTCAGCAAAGGCCCTATCGCCTTCAATGACAGCAGGACTAGGGCTTGTTCTTCCCTGCTGCAGATCGAGTCAGCAGAGCAAGAGTCCTCGATCTTATTCAAAGTCCTCTTATCTTTACTCGTCAAAGCATGATTTCTGTTTTCGACGGAATCCATGTTATTGCAATAAAACTCATACAGTTAAAAACCGTCACACAAGGACCTATCTTTTTCAGACCAAGCTGTTTTGGTTCTTATGTAAAGGATAACATTCATCAAATCAGGCTGCAGGTTCTTAAGTTAAGTTCTTGAATTTTCTCAACTAATTTTTTTTACAATGTTTCTTTGTTTGTAGTCTGTAAAATGTCTCTTTTTAAAATCAAAATACTGTGATACTGGAAGGATCATTAAACAGTGTGGTGGAATCAGATTTGTTTAGGCCTTTTAGATGATTGAAGAGCAATTTAAAATTTCTATTTACACAATAATCGCATTATTGTTCCAGATTGTCACAGGAGAAACCTATATCACTGCATTTGTTCTTCAAAATAAGAACCTGTACAAAAACCAGACTGAAAGGTTCTTTCACAAAGGACCAAATATTGAAGATTTCAGGCTGTAGGTTATTATTCGAGGAAGGTTCTTATATGCAGATTTTTACTGTATTTCATTTTGCCCTCAAACACACTGGATAGTTCAGTCAAACGACCGACGTAAATATCAACGCAAACTGCAAAGAACAGAGTCGTTTTTCACGGGCAAATGTCACCTCTTTGTGCGTGCGCGCAATGAACAAAGTTTTTATATCAGTTATTTTCGCTTTTTAATTTTGTATTAATTTATGCAGTTTGTGTAAACATTTTTACTGACAGGTTTTCGTAACTTTTGCTTAAAGGATCTTTTTTCTCCGCTTTGTACGTCCATTAGATATTTTTAAATTCATGATAATACATAGATGAAACAGATAGGATGTATTAGATGCATTAGATACGGTATATAATATGTGATAAAGTTTCACGAACTTAGTCAAGTCCTGGTGAACTTATAGAGACTCGTAGCTTAAAGAAAAAAAGTTAGAGATGGTCAAAAGATCAATTTGTTTTTGGAACTTCGAATGGTAGATGAATTAAAAATTTAAATGGATAGACTGCAAGATCTTTGCTTCATGAAGTAGAGCTGTAGAAAGCAGATGCCGCAGCTCCATAGCCGCAGCCCCATCTGTATCGTCATGAGTCTCAGTTTGAAGCCATAACCATCATTCAACCCAATGCAGAAAACTGAGTCTCGTTTTATCTGTCTAGTGGAATTTAACATAGTTTTGTAGTTATATTTGATGGTTTTTGTACTTATATTTGATGCTTTTTAGCGGATTCATGAAATATGAAATATTAATGGTAAAGAGTTGTACAAGGCATACCCTGTGCCCTACGGCATACCCTGTGCCCTACGCATGAAATATCTGCCAAGGCATACCCTGAACGAATTATATAAGCTTTATGTGCGACCCCATCTGGATTACGGGGATGTTATATATCACATTCCAGCTAAAGCATGTGAATTCAGCCAAAACATTATTTTGCCAAATCTAATGGACAAACTTGAGTCTGTCCAGTATTCTGCTGCTCTGGCTGTAACAGGAACATGGAGGGGAACATCACGTGAAAAACTGTATGCAGAACTTGGCTGGGAGTCACTAAGTTCCCGTAGGTGGAGTAGACGCCTGACTTTATTCTACAAGATTATGAATAATCTCACTCCCTTCTATTCAAAGGAGCCAATTCCACCACTTCATCAGTCGCAATACTCTCTTCGCAACCGTGATGTTATTGGGCGAATAGGGGCAAGAACAGAAAAATTTCAATCTAGTTTCTATCCTAACTGTATATCTGAATGGAATAAACTCGATCCTGAGATTAGGCTTGCTCCGTCCGTTGCTGTTTTTAAGTCAAAGCTTCTATCAATAATTCGTCCTCCAGCAAAATCTGTCTTTGGGATTCATGACCCAATAGGTTTGTCGTATCTTTCCCAAATAAGAGTCGGCCTTAGTAGATTAAATTTTCACAAATTTAAGCACAATTTTAAGGACACCATAAACCCAATGTGCCCTACGCATGACGGTATTGAGGATACGGAGCACTTTTTGCTGCTTTGCCCTTCTTTTGACATCCAAAGACGAGATCTTCTCGCTGGCATTTCAGTAGTATTACGGCCATTTGTTCAAATCAACAGCCTTTCAAACAACATCCTGATACAACTTTTATTGTATGGCGATAAAGACCTTTCTAGTGACATTAATAAACATGTTCTCGAACTGACTCTAAATTTCATTCACAAAACTGGTCGGTTTGACTAAGATAATTCTAAACTTTTGTTTCACACCACATCGTTGCTAAGTCCCTTACTCTTTTTCATTTGCTAGTACGTTTGTTTCACATTGGATGTAAGGCACATAGGGCACAAAATTTTCATCCAATCCTAAATTGAATCCTCAGATCATCTTAGCCAGGGTTAGCCCAAAGTTAGCCTAGCATTCAAAGTGAAACCAACTGTAGTATTCATCAGTAAAAATCGTTTATATGTATTTTTTCGTAACTGTATATTTAATTTTAGTTTAGTTAGATGTTCTTTTAATGACCGCGGAGTAGTCATGGTCTACTGCTCTCCCTGGTATCGCCCTTGTAGTGTAGTAAAGTAGTTTGTAAGTAGTGTAGTAAGTAGTTTGTTTTGTAAAATTTTTAATTGAATATAAAAAAAAAAAAAAAAGAGTTGTACGAATAACTTATACTAAAGAAATTCGGATGCAAAAAATGTCAAGACATTTAGCACACCGAGGCCTTTATAAATTATGTCTTCATCAGACACCCTGATGAAGACGTAAGTCTGAGAGGCCTTCTTTAGTATAGTCACAGGATACTTCGTATGAAGTTGTAATTAATAAAAGTACTGTGTACAACCACCTTCGTTCTCTTTCTGGTCGTTGTTCTCTCTGTTATAATATTCCTCTTATGTTCTCACTCCCTCCGCCAAATGCTAAAGTACTCCAATAAATTATGTAAACCAACAATGTTTTTGGCCAGATAACTGCCATTTTAATGCAAAATACTGCAAACTAGGTATCATTCAAAAGCGCTCAGCGAATGGAACTGGAAAACTGTAAATCATTCGAAAAAGCAGGTCTTTGCAAATAGTGATACGAATGTGTATTTGTACAAACTGTATTTGTAGTGGAATAAATATATTTGTATTGCACGTGTGGACTACTGTACAAACGTTTCTTTTATCGACGAAAGCCAATGCGAAAATGAAAGAGAAACAGAAACGGTATTGTACTCAGCTTTAACCATAAATAATTACGATAAAAACAAAATATCTCCCCTTCATGAAAAGAAATGCCAACAGAAGCCACTCCTGCCTTTAATTGCGTTAATAACTAGCCTTGCATTTATGCAAAGTTTAGTATCAAAAACAGTACGTCACATCAAAACTTGCTACACAGGCCTATGTCTGGGGGGCGTGCCTGAGGAGATTTTTACTTCCAAAACTGATGTGTAGGTCGGAAGTACAACTGCTAATCCAAGTTTGCATCCATCTTAGCATAACTCTCGAAAACGGTACACTTGTTTTTTTCTTTCTAAGATACAAGTAACTAATGCTGGGACCACTGAAACTCTAAAGAAACCGCCAGCAAATCAAATTTCGTTGTTAACAAAAGGAAATTATCGCTATATGCGCAGGATATTGAAATACACTGATGCCCTTGACATCTGTGCTGCATGTAGCTTCCTTTCTTCTACTAGAGAACTTAAAGACACATTGCTGACCATGATCCTTTGCGCACCGAATGAAAAACATAAACAGAAGCTAGGCCAGAAATGACTTTCATATCATGTGAAAGCATGGGTAGTTAGACACCGCAGTTGTCCTTCATAGTTGTGATTCTGTTTCCTATCCTTGTGTCAGCCGCCATTTGAAAGTTCTGTTGTTAAGGAGGTTCTGTTGTTAAGGAGGTAGCGAGAGAGAGAAGGAAGGAAAGAAGAAGATTCGTTTTCTTTCCTTTCTATCTTTCGCTACCTCCTCCGCAGAACTATACAGATAAATTTTCCCCCGCAGGAGCATATTAGTTGCGGTGCTCCTCCATAAAAGCACACACGCAGTATCTAACCACCCATGGTGAAAGGTGATTTTAGGGCTGCAAAGGATCATAGTTAGCTAAGGGTCACGAAGAGGCCTATCTTCAAATGGCGCAAGTTTAAAACGTAAGATAAATTCCTTTCTACATATAACGTCACAGGTTGCAAAAATCTGCAATGACAGGCAATATCCTCTACTTACTTATCTATTACAATATGGCAAAATAAGCATATCCAGTTTTTTAGCTTCACTCAAAATATTCAAAATGTCTTTCAAAGTTAGAGTGTCGATATGGGATGCATTCAGTTCGATAACTTCGTCTCCTTCTTTTAAAACACCGGTAAATAATTTCTTGATATTTTCATTTACAAATGAACCTATAAAGATTCCCTTCTTGTGTTTACGAAAGCCTCGCTGTACATAAAATCCATATAGGCCATTTGGGGGCTGAATTATTTCAACCCTATGGAGGGATCGCTTTCCTTCGACAATATCCACCATCTTGCCGATAGGGGCCCCGCCTGCAGGACAACTAACGTTTCGATCTGCGAGAATCAAATTTTTGTTTTTGGGTTTAGTTTTCTTGGACCGTTTCCCACCAGCTATGTCATCTTTTAGCACGTATTCTCCAGATTTTGTGATCCGCCTTAAAAAGTGAATAAATCCCTTACGTTTCTTCTCCCCTTTCGTCTTCCCGTCAGGTTTTTTGTTTTCCTTGCTCGGGTTCGACAGTTCTGGTAGGCTTCTCCATTCATGGCTTTTAGCTGCAGTAGTGGACCGATTTGTCTTCTTGGGGGCCGATGCGGATGAACAACTCATAGCAGATATATGACTGGCTGGTGACTGACTTTTACTCGTGTACGATTGGTCGGTTGAGTAAGATAGGTCCGTTGCGTACGCATCAATACCAGAGCCTCGTCTGATATGTCTCTCTCTGGCAATACCCCCGTCATCAAAGACGTTTGGTGTGCTCCTCCAAGTATGAGATAGAATAAAAGGGTGCACAGGATAGTCGCCAGGGGGTCTTTGCTTTGTCATGGATGAGCTTGTGTTGGATCGATTTCTCGTGTACGATATGCTGCTGGCATCCGACTCATATGCAAGACTGCCACCTGATTTTGCAAAGAAGAAAGAGACATTAATAATTTTATTAGAGAAGAAGCAGAACTGCATAAATAAGGCCCCCCTCACCACAACAAGCCACTTTGTAATATACGTCTGGTGAGAGCATCGGACAGATTTATATAATTACACGAGAATCAAATCAGCTAAGCACTAATCGAGTCCGCAACCACTCGTCATATTTTGAGTGGGGCTCGAACACCGACCTTCTGGACTGTTCTGGTTGCAGAGTCAGAGGATTAAACCACTGCGGCATTGCACTTTCATGCGCCACAAGACCAGAGTAAAGATCTCTTTTGATTAAAAAAGAAAACAAATGGTTTTTATGAAATTGTGTGAAAGACTAAAAACAGTGTCTGGCTAGCCTTACTCCACAAAGGCCCCCCTCGACTTACGCTCACATCATAGTTGTGGCGGTATCAGTTCAGTCCAGGTTCAGTCAAAGAGCGAAACTACGACTATGTATTGAGTCTAGTGTCTGGCTGTCAACAAGATAGCATTTTACACCTCTGTATGACCCCCTTCCCTCATCCATAAACCGATCTTTTGCGATTCTTACTGTGGTTTTCGAATTTCTGAAGAGCCCTGTTCAAAATTTTGAATAAAGCAGCATCCATCGGATCAGACACAGCTTCTCTCACAAAAATCTCTGCAGTGGTCATCCTATTTTATTAAGATCATTTCTTCTCGTCTTTTCAGTTACTAAATTTGAATTTCTGTTCATTTCGGAAATATTCAGATCTGCTTTCAAATCTTACTAATAACTTGTCACCATTCCCCATCCGATTTCGCACTTTTGTCTTCGGGCAGGCACCCTGTGTTGGAAAATTTTACGCGTGCATTCCATTCTTATCCCCGCCGTCGCTAGCGGTAAAACAAACCTCTGGCGGAAAAAACAGGTCATAGCGGCGGGAGAGCATCATAAATAAGCAAAAGTACAGTTTGCAATGGTCTAGCAACTAATGACCAAAGGCCTAAGGGCAATAACATCAAAGTTGACGTCTGGGTGGTTTGGGCCGGGGATCATCAAACGGACTGGAGATAGATACATTTGTTTGAAAAAAGATCTAATTTCCAGTAACTTCATTTGCGTTTTTCGTTGTCATCGTATATTCAGAAGATATCCCATAGGATTAGCGGCTTATGACACAGATTCTATTATTGTGCTTCGTCAGGGATAAGATTTGTTTCTTGCCGGAATTGAAGCCTGAAATGGCCCATGCACCATGTTTAAGTTCCCAAGGGACAGAATCTCAAAATCACTCCTTCGCAATAGAGTACAGAGACGTAGGAACCGGGGGGGCACTGGGGGCACGTGCCCCCCCCCAAGATTTTGCAATAAACAAAAGAGTGCCCTTTTCGTTTCTGGAAGTGCCCCCTTTAGCTTAATGAAAAAAGTGCCCTTGAAGTGTCGTGCCCCCCCAAGTTTAAGATGCTTCCTACGGCCCTGGTATTGGAAATGTTAGTCCCAATGTTAGTNCTATAAAACATAAACAAATAAACAAATCATTGTTGGCGATAACCGCTGGTGAAAGGAAAAATAAACTCTGTTTTTGCATTTTGGTATGACTCATAATTCAAATAAACAATAATTCAAATCAAATTGATTAAATTCAAATAATGTGAAAGTGAGAGAGACCATAATGATAGACATCGTAAACAAACATACCCCTTATCTTCCTTTGTCCATTTGAATCACTAAATTTTCTCTTTGTTTCTTCTTCAGAGATTGATGACGTCCTGTCTGAAAAACCGCCAAAAATCGTTGCATCTTGGGGCCTTGGTGAAACATTTTGAGTACTACTCAGGCCACTGTCTACACTATCTTCATAAATCGGTACTGCAATTTGTTTCCATCTGTTTTTTCTCAGCTCACTAGGAGAGAAACTGCAAGCTGACGACACACTTTGAGAATCACTGCTCAAAGACAGCGAATACCGTTGCTTTGGATCTCTCATCCTCGAAGCTGATGGCCTAGCTGGAATAAACAAAGTACTCTCATCCCCACTTGAATATGACTGATAACTTTCATCCAAAGTTCTTCTTCTTGGTCGTGAGCCATTTTCAATTCTGAGTGCAGCATCTGATAACTTTCTTTCAAAACCTGAAAAGTTTTCGCGAGTCCTTCTCAAATTTTCACAGTGTTGGAATAAATCCCTCTCGTGGCTATCCACTAAAGAACAAGCTTGTTTGATGTTTTGCCCCACAGATTCTCGTAGCTTTTTTAGTTCAGAGATATCATGTAGACTTTTAGCGTGATTAAGCCTCAAAGCTGTATAGGTCTTACTGTGTTCACGCTCTGCAACCGCCGCCATTACAAACAAATTATGAACAAGAAATGGTAACACAATGAGTTAAGAACCTGCGCGTCACCCACACTAGACAATAACATTGTTTTCCTATTGTATTTTGGAGAATTTAGTTGATTGCTGGATTAACAATAGTTATTGTTTTGAATTGTCTTTCGAATGAATTTAATTTGTTAAGGTGCATCATTCTTTTGTTCTTTTGTTCTCTGACCGCTGATTCAGGAGAAGTAATCAGAAAACCGGATTCATCGAAAAACAGTTGTTTGGGATTATGAGAACGTTTCCTGACCACAAAATTTATTCAAGCTTGAGGATTGAAATTAATGCTTTGTTAATCACAGAGATTTAATAACAGTTCGGGGAGAACATTATTTCATATTTCAATGGTTTCAATGAGTATTTTCCTTGCCAGGGAAATATCTTAAAATTTACAAAAAGAAGGATGACAACTTATAGTACACAATCAGCCATTGACTCATTCGCATTTAGACTACACTGCGATGATTCACAAATTATTCATAGATCATTCCAAGATATAAACAAATAAAAGTGTCTTTTGGAAGGAAAGTAAAACATCTGAGGTTTTCCTGCATTCGAAAGGCAGAACAGAATTTTTGAAGGCCAAAACAAACTGCTCGAGCACTCCCTTCAAAAAGCACACGAGACTTCTAGGACAACCGATAGATTCTTGTAGGATTTCATGGTGAAACAAAAGGATTTCTGTGAAAATTGTAAGACATTTCTAGGGAGTGATGTGCCCTTTAGGCCAAGAAAAACTCAGTACTGAAAGGTTCTCAAGGTTTCTTTGTGTGAACCAAGCAAGCATATTAGTATTGAAAATTCCTCAACGTTTAGCGATTCCAGCTTTCCAGCTATCGTTTCTCAACTTGGTTTCTTGGACCATTTCTAAACCTGACGAACCACCGTTATCTTCTTACAGCCGTTCCAGTTCAACTACAACAATTTCAAACTTTCACACCATGTTTGATGTGCACCTGCTACTAAAAGGTGTTGGAATCTCTTAAGCAAATAACAAAAATTAGCAGGTTTGAAGATGACTCAACTGCACAAATATAGAGACAAATTATCGAGTTTAGTTCAGATCATGTAAATAATTAACCAGCTACTAACAACCGAAACAATAATAACAAGAATAACACGAATTGTTAAGGTAACAGGGACCAGCAATGAACAGTTAAATAGCAAATATTCTAATCCAAAATAAGATTTACGAAGCTATCTTTGCTCAAAGCTGAATTTAAAGCTTCAAGCGTTTTTTCTTGACGCTATGCCTACACATGGCTAATGCTTTCTGACACAATAGCCTTAATTGCGCAGACGCAGTCCTATTTGGGTTAGCGGCAATAGAAACGCTTCAAGTGTCAGCTCAAGTTTAAACTTGGCCGGAATTTTGAATGCACCACGGACTCGCCCAGGTGCAAGTCCAGATGCAATCGTACTTAGTCCTTCTCTGTCAGGTCTTAGGGGCATATTTGTTAGGCCTACAATCTCCTGGCCAAACGTGCAAACCTACTTGATAGAAATACACCTATTAGCTATTCTACAAAAGAGTCTGGATCGAGCGATAATTTCATACATATTGCCAACCTCGTTCCCAGGCCCCAAACAGTCTTCTCGAAATCTCAACCGTCGACCGATATCGTATCGGTCGACATTACTAAAATCAAAGTACATATCTGAAAAGGCAGCATTTAAACTCTTTTCCATTGTTGCTGAGCTACGACGGAAAATCTATAGGGTTACTTCTTAGGCGTACAAGGTGTCCTATTGCCCTCAACTATGGGTGTGTTTGATTGGTACCAATTCTGAAAACGGTAGACTTGGTAGACTCGGAACTTGTGTTTGATTGACTACGAAATTGTGTTTGATTGACAACCGTCGATACAGTATCGACGCAGGAGTAATGACCGTTGTATCAAGGTTGACATATTGCAGAAATCTGACGAATGTTCGAATTTTGACAGCAGTGATTACAGTGGGTGCCAGGGTAAGCAGTGATAGAAGCTCTAACGCCACTCAATCGAGCCTTTCGCATAAAAATGTATAAAAATGTCACTCGATACAGACTCTCTTGTAGAATAGCTACAAGGTTTATTTGAGAAACTTAAATCTGAAATGTTCACCACAATTATTGCTTAGTTAGCAAAGGCTTGCGATTTTAGTGTTCGGCTAGCTGGCGATCCATGGTCAAAAATTTTGCAACTAAATTTCTACCGACCTTCCTATTAAGGAATTAAGACTCATCCTTGAATCTCGCTTCCAGCAACTGAAGTGGTAGCCTGCGCGCAAGCCACTGAAGTGGATCTTTGGACAATGGGTCTGCGCGCAGGCTACTGAAGTGGCATTTCTTTGAATTATGCCCCGTTGTTTTGTCAAGGTGTAGCACGAGATCAGGCTCAAACAAATCAGAAATGATCTGACTCTGATTTCAGGCTAGTCAAGGTGTTTCTAGGGGCAGGTTTCGATAGAGATTATGCTGAAGTGGATGGTATTAAAATTTCCAATTTAAGTTTAACGTTGAAAAAAGCCCTGTTTTAGTGCAATGGAATGATGTGATGNCGATCCTGGACAAAAATCTTCTGGGGGGGGGGGAGGCCCAACTAAACTTCTACCGACCTCCCTATTAAGACCCATCGTTGAATTTGTCTTCCAGCAACTGAAGTGACATTTCTTTGAATTTTTGCCTTGATGTTTTTTCAAGGTGTAGCACGAGATCAGGCTCAAACAAATCAGAAATAATCTGAACCTGATTTCAGGCTAGTCAAGGTATTTCTATGGGCAGGTTTCGATAGAGATTATGCTGAAGTGGATGGTATTAAAATTTCCAAGTTAAGTTTAACGTTGAAAAAAGCCCTGTTTTAGTGCAATGGAATGATGTGATATGTGCAACACCAAAACAATCACCAACAATTTTCCAATCACTTGACCAAATCAGCACTCTACAATGAGTTACTGTTTTGAAAATTTGAATTCAAACCCAACTATAACAGAAAACGATTGTATACTTTAGTAATAGTGTTTAAAAAGGCAGATTATTTTATACTGTTTATATAGCCCGATTAAAAAGAAGCTTTTAAACAAGAAAGCAACATTTCTTAGCTGCGACCAAAAGCTGTGATGTAATAGCTTCTAAAGATTATTTTCTTCAAATAAACAACCTTATTTGTGGTAGATAGAAGCGGACAGTATTGAAAACAATTAAGTTCAAAAAATTTACACAGTTTTAAGCATTTTGTTTGTTTATAAAGTTCTTACGACAAACAATTTCAACAAACGCTAGTCTTACAAAACATAGTTCAAAAGGATCAGGATTAACGAAACAAAATTAGAAATAGTTCAACATGGTTTTGCTGGATCTGTATCTTGAATATTGTTCGAAGCATTCCCCAAGTCACTCTTTCTCAGAAGTCCAAGGGTGTACAAAACGTTGCTGCGAGGACTTCAAGGCAGCACTTGCCCATCCCTTTCCCTACTCAACTTCAGACACTCAGTATGACTGTTTCATGAAAGCAAATCTGCTTCTTCCCTTCATTCACATATTTCAATTTTGTTAACTACCCTCCTCCCCCTCTTAAATAATGACCTCTAACCATACCTCTGATTCAGGGATGGCTTAGTGGTAGCACGCTTGACTATCAATCTGAGGATTGGTGGTTCGAGTCCCCGCCCTGTCAAACCTGCTATGTAGAGTGACTCTCTAAAATCCAGGCTTAATGAATCAGGAGGTGATATCACATCGAGAGGAAGGACCAGGACACTGCTTCGATAAGCTTAGCTTCTTGGTGTCCTAAAACTACCTTCGGATGCTAGGGAGAAATGTAGCAAACACCTCTTACTACACAAGAGGTGAGGTACATTCGTTCACAGCAGAGGCATAAAATCTTCAAAGAAGCTTGAATGAATGTCTGGTTATACATTTCTTTTGACTGAATGGCTTGAAAAGAGCTTTAGTTACTTTAAAATAAATATACCGTGTGCTTTTTGTTATATTTTGAATATTTTCAGAATGTCATGTCATATTAGGTCACCCAATATTATTTTCAACTTTTGATCATCTATTCCCATATCAATACGGTTACAGAAACGGTTCCATTTCAAGATGTCTCCAGTTCAACAGTTTATCGACAAAATGGATAACCAAAGTTGAACTTGACACATTGCTGAATTGCACGTGGAATCTTGGCTACCTTTCGGTAACCCACATGAAATTAAACTTTCTATCTTTCTATGGAATAAGGTCGTGTCAAATTGTATAAGCCTGAGGGTTTTAGCCTGCGTGCAACCTCAACACTCCTCCTCAGCCAAAGTATAGTTGTTCATCTCCTCCACAATTCAACCCCTTTTCTTAATAAAAAAACGCGTTTATCTCCTCCGCAACATCGACGACTGGGAACCAGGCTGGTTGTTCTCCAAAGCACTGGCCGAGGGGTGGTCACGCTGTAAGCAGGCTAGAGAGCTTTTAATAGAAAAGTTTTGAAGGCAGGAACACCAGAGAGCGACGTGACAGCAGCGACAACTATTTTTTTAGATTAAATTTGCTGATATTTCGAGCTGATATTTCGCTTCGACCTTCTTCAGAGCTAAATTCTAGATTTGTGATATAAGTTTGTATAGGAATTCTATATCTGGCGTACGGTACCTAGGCTGGCAGACCCACCCCGAAAGGAGGATTTCCCCTTGGGTTATATGTGGGTCTGGCACACGGGGTAGGCCTCTGGCAACAAGCCCCATTTTAGATCTCATAAAAGCTCGAAATCATCACACGAAAAATCATGGAATCAAAGTTAGATCACAGAAAATCACAAAGAAATGGGCGATATGTTTACTGTCTTGTGTCTCACGCACACATTTGGAATAATTATTGATTTAGGCTTGAAGTGCTCGTCTGAAAATAATACTTGGGCCAGTTTTCACATTTTAAAGAAACGTCATTTAACTACGTGACAAAATGAGGAAAAATCCAGCACGCCAACTCTGAAAGAGAGGTAGGATTCCGTACTTGGTCGCAGCCTCCAAAGGAACTTGATTTTATTAGGCCTTGCATTCTGTTTGACGTTGTTTGGATCGATTTTGTCTATAGCTAAACACACTCTTACAAACAATAAATTTTTCCAGAACAGTCCCATTAATTATCGCCAAAATTTCATATGAAAACACCACTTTCAGTGGACGCTAACAATTATTAGGCTTTTTGTCGAAAGCAGCGATTGGGTTATCGAGGTTTCGTGATATTCTTTAACATGAAACTCTGACATGACATTGGGGGGAGGGGGAAGGCACAAGGGAAGACGCATTGATACGATAAAACCACGATAAACACACCACACAAAGAAGCGGTCTAACACAGAAAAACAAACGAAAACATCGTTGCAAAACACTGGAATAGTACTCTAAAAGGCATAACGGCATTAAAAACATCAGTTGAATACATGTACAGTAAGTCTCAGTGTGTTCAAGGTGTATGTCGTTATAACTAAAACGTGATTTTAGTTGTCATAAAAGGCTCGGCTATACAATGATCCTAAAGTCTTCTGGTATCATAAAACGTGGAATCTCCTATTACTATGTATTGGAACAACAAAAAGTTAAAACTACATGGAATGTCATTATCTCTGTCTTAAATTTTAGGCCTGAAACGGCGACTCGTAGATTTACATTCAGGAGATGAGAGTGGAAACGAGGTCTTTCATGCGACAAAAAATTAGCAAAGCAGAACGAGGCAAGGTCAACGTCAGTATATGTATCTTGAAATTGCCTTCGACAGCAGAAATGATACTTTCTTGGAAATTACAACATCATTTATTGAATTTACGGAATTGTAACATCCTTAAAACTGGTCTTGAACTTCAGCTGTGTTATAATTTGAAGCGATTAAAGTGTGATCTTCCACTAGAATGATTACCTAAGTCCCTTGCACATGGAAACACGGGACTCCACGTAATAAGTCTAATTTTTCACCAGTTCGATAGAACAGCAAAAATTACGACACTTGTAATGAGGTTTTATTGTGCAGTCTGATGAGAATCAAATTCAAAATTCCTACCGCGTGCTATCTATATATCACGTCGTAGATCATTAACAAGTGTAACTGTTCTGTGGTTTTTTTCTAAGCCTTACCTCCATCAAGCTTATACCGCATTCACACTGACACAGTTAAACCAGCTTTACTTAAGCCAGGTTAGATTTCAACCAATCAAATTCATTCGATTTTTTGATTGACCAATTAGAAGGCCCCATTCGATAACCTGGTTTAGTTTAAGCTGGTTTAACTTCAAGTGTGAATGGGGTATTAGTTTTGCTGAAATACAAAATGATTTTGAAAATATTGAAAATATCAGAAATTCCCATATTAGCGTCCTAATCAATCGTCTAAGTCTCGTTTTAAATCCTTGATCGAATTTGCTAGGAATCCAGCTTCGTGATGATAGAAAATAGACTAAAAGGGCAAAAGATAGTCCTAAGTGCATACGATTATCGAGCGGAGCAGCTTCTTTAAATACCTATAGTAAATGCAGAACTTAATTATGATAGCTGAGGGGCTAAATTGCTAGAAAATTTGATAAAAAATTTTAGGCCTGTTTTGAAGGATTTCGAGATGAAGGATTTTTATAAAATCGTTTGTGATTTAAGAACGATACGACCGATTCTGACAAACTAAATTTTCTTATCTAAGTTGACATATTAGCTACATAGTTATTATCAGTTTATAGAAGTCTGATAACTGGTTTGAGAGGTACAGGCTCTCAAACGTCTGAACATTTTCCGACTCACATGGTATCACTACTATAATACTGCAGTGTTCACAAATGACAATGATCCCTCCATAGCGTTAAACCCTTGTCATTAGTCAACGTTAGTAATTTCAATATGGTCACGTTCCTATCGATTGTCACTTTCCATTTCTGGTCTTGTGCAAAGACAAGCCCTGGAGCCTGTGCATTCTAGGAGGAGATTATGTGCAGCTCTGTCCATCTCAAATAAGCTATTCATTAAAATGTCATTACTAAGATAGGATTGATTTAACATGTCAAAATATTGTCACTATAATCTCGCCAGCCGTAGTGCACATGCTGTTATGATGACGTCAATACAATGTCACGTCGAAGTCACAAATATGTCAATATAATGTCATGATGTCAAAGGATACTGTTGTCCTACTTCGTTTCAAATTCTCTAAATTGTCCCCTAAAATGTGCCAGTAATAGTCTCCATGATACTTTCTGTCGTTAGGTATTTGAAATCCTGGTGATGAAATCAAGTAGGCCATATTTATGCGTAAGTGTAACGAGGGTTGGTTTTGAAGATCTGTAATTGTCCCTTTCTGCATCAAATAGCCTTAAATACTCAATAATCACTAAGAAAGCAAATTCTATTCAAAAACGTGACGACAAATTTTGTTGGTGCAAGGAAATTCTAGAAATCGTTCAGTATTGCTATCATCTTGATTGTCAAGAGAGTTACCGAGTGTATAGATTTCACTTTGTTGTACATGTCATTTGTCATTTCCAAGTTTGTTTGTAGTCAGTCAAATTTGTCTTGAAAATAAGACATAACACTTTAATTTCGACGTAGGACAGTTTTTCTTGACATTGCCTTGGGAAATTCTATTTTAATCTAGTTCGTTTGCAGTGAAGTTATTCGTTCGATGTATAGATTCCTTGTCATTTCATTTGAATATCCTACGTTGTCCGTTCAGTTTGTTTGCAGTGCAGTTGCTTGTCATAAGGTAAGTTTTCCTTTTAAAATTCTATCTTGTTTCTCTAGTTTGTTTGCAGTGACGGTGTCCGTTGGATGTATTGTATAACGTTGCTAGCTTGAGAATTTTATCTTGTTTGCTAATTTCATTTGTATTGAAATTGTTCATCATGTGATCTCTCCTCTGTCATTTCCTTTAAAACTTCCAAGTTGTTTGTCTAGCTGTTCGTTGGCTGTATTGTATAACGTTGGTAACTTTCGCTAAAACTTACGCCTGAAATTCAACTGATATGGAACTTGTTCGCAGATAAATAAAAATATACAATAGAACTATTGTTTGTCTAGTTCGTTTGCAGTGAAATTGTTCGTTGGCTGTATTGTATAACGTTGCTAACTTTCGTTCAAACTCACGTCTGAAATTCAACATATGGAACTTGTTCGCAGATAAATAACAATACACAATAGAACTATTGTTTGTCTAGTTCATTTGCAGTAAAGTTGTTCGTTGGCTGTATTGTACGTTGGTAACTTTCGCTCAAACTCACATCTGTAATTCAACTGATAAGGAACTTGTTCACAGATAAATAACAATATAACTATTGTTTGTCTAGTTCATTTGCAGTAAAGTTGTTCGTTGGCTGTAATTTGTATAAAGTTGCTAACTTTCGTTCAAACTCACGTTTGTAATTCAACTGATGTGGAACTTGCTTGCCAGATAAATAAGATTACACAAACTATATTACACGATCGATCATGAAAACATGAGATTCCTATCATGCCCTGTGCTCCACAGTATGGCCGTCCTGTCAGCACTTGAACTTAAAAACGCATACCTATGTGGATGCCAACGGCATTGGATTACCTTGTCTTTATGGCCGGCAATCTTGTAATGTTGTGGTACCGCCAATTCTAAGTCTCCTTCGGCGTGTAGGACAGAAATATCCGTGTCGTACGACCCTGTTAATAAATATCTGGAGTCGGGTGAGAATCGTACGCTCCGACAGTCTTCTTGGTGTAACCTGAATGATTGTAAAGTCCTTCCTGCGGAAATATCGTACAACAGAATACAGCCATCTTCTTGTCCTGTTGGAGATGGATAAATAGATCGATTAGTGATTGACATAAAATGATGTACCGATGAAAAGGGGGCAAGAGAATGAATTAGTCAATCACTCAATCACTCAGTTAATAAGGGCAAAACTATACCTACTAAATGAAATCATAACCAAAAAGTTGGTGTTGATTCTATTCGATATGTGAATAAAACAGTTTCGCTAAAATTTATCTAAACTTGGTAAAACCAAAATCTTTCAGAGCAAATGGCCATAATCTTAAATTCTGCTGGTTTCTCGAGCATTGGGTACAAGGAATGCACTTTAACAGCTTCTTAGAAAAGACTCAGCTAAGGAATTGAACCAGAGCTGTTTATTTCTCCAGTAAATATATTTTTGGCAGTCTTTGGAAAACTGCTTCTGAAAATTGTAAATATGGCAATGTCTGTTAATAAAATCATCTCTCCGACACGTCCCTTTCTACTTAGTTTGGTGCGGGAATAGTTTGATGGTCCATAAAAACATACAGTCCTGGACTAAGCATCAATGAAATTTAGTTTTCCAGCTATATCGTTTATATATTACAACAACAGCAACAACAACAATTATAGTAAGCAAATACAATGGGTATTTGCTTACTATAAGGAAGCGTTAGTGACATCCAGTGTTAATGTAAGAAATTGCCCGTCCCATAAAGAAGTCAGAAACGACACGCCCGAAATCATCATGATTTGAGCAGTCCAATTAGATAGCTCGGCAAACGAGGGGTTCATTCTGGGTTTATACAAATACTAGACCGAGAGCAGGGTCTAGAAAAAGTCACGGCTCCACGCCTGTGAGCGGGAGGAAGGTTTGCTTGGGGTAGTCATGATCTATTATAAAGGCCTTGGGGTAGTCATGATCTATTGCTCCCCTTGGTATCGTTTTTGTAGTGTTGTATGGTAGCTCATTCGTAGTTAGGTAATTCGTAATTGTCAATTTTTTACATTAAATTTATAAATTCATATAAAAAAAAGGTTTGCTTTTTAATGTCATGTTTGAGGAAGGTTTAGTAATTTTTACAAGAAACCTGGGAAGATTTTGGGTTCTTTTGGCAACAGCAACTGGTTTATACATTTTAGGGTTATAAACAACGCGAGAATTTCGAAAAAAACTGGTTATTTTGACTTGATAAAATGAGGAAGGTTCAGCTAACGAAACTGGCATCCGGAGGAAGGTTTACCTTTTTCTGGACTCTGACGAGAGTTGAAATGTATGAACGGAACGTACCTGATGCTAAATATGATCCATTTGAACTCAATGCGGCCGAAGCCGGGCTGCTATCACCAACCATCACAACATCTATACATCGGTGTGAACGAAGATCCCATAACCTCAATGTATTGTCAGTAGACCCTGTAACAACTAAATCACCTTCTCCTGCGTAGACTGCCATAACATTACCAGAGTGGCCACGCAGCGTCCCTATTGTTTGAGCTGTACCACAGTCTGTTATTTGTACTCCACCGTCACCTAGAAATAAGATTTCAGTTAGTAAGATCAATCTAAAGTTGAAATTGTTGCGTTCAGTGATCGAAAATATTCAGCATTACTGACAGAAATTTCATCACCAAAATTACATACGAAATCCTTTAGGTGTTTTTTGGCAATAGCTTCAACTAAAGCTGGTCGTTTTTCAAGTCTATGTAATATATTTTTCTTGAAGGCGATTAAGCATTCTAAAATCGGAGAACGTAACATTACCCAGAGTCCAGAAAAAGTCACGGCTCCACGGCTGCGAGCCGGAGGAAGGTTTTGCTTGTTAATGTCATATTTGAGGAAGGTTTAATAATTTTATACTGAACCAAGGAAAATGTTGGGTTATTTTGGCAACAGCAACTGGTTTATAAATTTTAGTGTTATAAACAACGCGAAGATGTCTAAAATCTGGTTATTTTGACTTGATAAAATGAGGAAGGTTTAACTTACGAAATTAACATCCGGAGGAACGTTTGACCTTTTTCTGGACTTTGACATTACCTTATATCGTTTCTAGGTACATTTTCAAACGCTTAGGTACACCATTGCGGTTCCCGTTATACTGTCTCTAATTTGAGTCGAATGTAATGATATCATTATATTTTTATATCATTTACAAATACAGTTTCATTGCACGAGGCACAGACAGCTCTCGTTTTTCCGTAGATCCAGAGAAGATGATCAAACTCGCTGTCATCGCTTCGAAGCTAAATACTATACTAAATTTGATCAACATTCCTAGCCTTTTTCGTGCGTTTTCAAACACAGCTTCTAAGCATATTCCTCGAAAACTTCAAGAACAATATAGCAGATTGTTGTGAAAAAAAGTTTCATAATTAAGTAAGCCTCTTCACTAGAAAAACAAGCTTCATTAAAATTGGTGTATCGTAAATTTTGCCACAATTTGTAAGTATGAAGTGTAGATGTGTAAAAACCAACCTGCTCCTCCGGAAATCAAGATTGCTGGCTTGTCCGGAACAAATGATAATTCCCTAACTGTTCCATTATGGATATTCAGTTCACTCTCAATACCTTCTTGTACGTAATTATCCGGATCAAAATGCAGCAGTTTGATGCTTTTATCATTTGAGCCCGTGGCGATGATGTCACCAAGGGGATTCCATGCCATGCAGTAAATAGATCCTTTGTGATATTTGTTTCTTTTGAAGACAATGGCCGGCTGGGGGATGCCCTCGCTGAAAGAATAAAATGTTATTTATAAAACATGACGATGGAAGAAATGTTCTGTGGAAATACGAAAAAGCAGCTTTTTTTGGTTATAACCATGATTAGGGAATTTCAAGCCCCCCCTGTCCAAACACAGATTATGCAATACATTTTCTTGGTTAGAGAGAAGTAAACTGGTGCCTTTGTATAGTGTTAGAGAGCTGCTTCTACATGGATTTCCAGAATAAAAGACAACAAAATACTGAGGTTATTCTCAGGGCCTGCGGGGGCACAGATCAAGCAACACTAAATTGGTATCAATATATACCATCAAACGTCCAAACTCATAACCAAGCTGGCTAAAAAGTTTGCAAAAAACATTGCATAAAGTAAAACTTTGACAATTGCACATGGAACTTTTAAAGTATAAAGTTGAAGGATCAATTGTACAAATTTTACACTCACCTTTCCTGCGCAATAACAGGATGATAGTTTGTTGCTGTGCATACTCTTAAAATTTTTGAGTTTGAACCAATCGCAAACAATTTTCCATCCGGATGAAAACAAACAGCTCGGATCGCCTGAGAATCCTCTAGCATGCAAACCGGAAGAAAACTGAGCCTCGTATCTGTTTCGTTAATCTCAATATCTTTTTTATTTGCTGGAATTTCAATTTTTTCTTCTCTTTCTGGTGATTCGTGTCTTTGATTGTTTGCTGTTGCATTCTTGATTTCTGAAGGAAAATATTTTATAAATATTAAAAAGTATTGAAAACAGTATGTCAAAATCGCACTATTGAGTTCTAAGTATAAAATGCATTCAACGTCCAGACTCAGCCTGGTTCCCAGTCGTCGATGTTGCGGAGGAGATAAACGCGTAGTCCAGTCCCCTTAGTCGAAAATGACGTCAGGGAACCAGACTGGTCCAGACTGATTAAATAATTCAATTCAATTAAAACTGTAGAAAACATTTTGTTTTTGCGAAAACTAACTGGGACTATGTAATGAGTCTATTCAACGTCTGGAAAACTGCAGTGGCAAAACTTTTTTATGCTAATTTCACAAATTTATAAATTCTCAATTAAATATTTCCTTTTGAAATGCTTTATCAAAATGACATTTTCTGAAAATATTTGCGGCAATCATAAGGTAAAACATTGGTTAGTTTCTTCCACACCTGAAATGTTGCAAAATTGTTCCTTCATCTTGAGAATAGTGGTATCAAGATAAGTGTAATTTTATCTTCATTGTACCATCAAGATTTGATGGTGTTAAACTGATGAAAATCTATGATATATAAGGGTTAGAGCCACTGTATGGTTTGGTGTGGAACTGCCAGTCCCCTTCTTTTCTTAAACCGTTTGTATGTTGTCTCTTTCTTTGTTTCTTTTTTGCTTGGAAGTTGGATTTGTAAAATTGTAAGTACCGTTCTTGGTGGAGGCCAGATGACCTTGTGTCTTCCTACGCCAAGAACGGTACAGTATTTGTATGTTTATGTTAGTTAGTTTTAATTTATTATGAAAAGAAAAACAAAAGTGTACCGGGTGTCCCAAAAAAAAAGTATACAGATTTGGTCAACCCTAATGATCAGAATTTAGCATGAATCAATCCGAAATCATTTTTAAAACATTACTCGGTAGTTTACTTGAACATAGATACCTGGTTTGTTACCATTGGGGCTTTGAGAGTAGAGATATAAATCTTCAAAAGACAAATTTGCCTCCACCTCCAAACCAGAGCTTTGGCGTTTTGGCCTAAGCAATATCCACAATTTGTTTCGCTTAAAATGCATAAAGTTTACTTCGGAGCTCCCTTGATGATAAGCATCACGTAAATTATATTTTGTGAAACGCATTTGTTGTGCAGTTTTTAATTTTTTCCTCCTGGCTCAAATTTTCCCAAGTCTATTGTTGACTTATTTGCTGTGCTTTAAGAATTTGCTTAGGCCAAAACGCCAAAGCTCTGGTTTGGAGATGGAGGCAAATTTGTTGTTTGAAGATTTATATATCTACTCTCAAAGCACCAATGTCGACAAACAAGGTACCTATGTTCAAGTTAACTATCGAGTAATGTTTTAAAAATGATTTCGGATTGATTCATGTTAAATTCTAATCGTTAGGGTTGACCAAATCTGTATACTTTTTTTTGGGACACCCGGTAATTATTGACAGAACTGAGAGGCATAATCACCTTCTCTGCTTTTTAGTAATTCTGTGACCAAAACTTTGCTTCCATCTCGAGTTTTGATTTTTGGACCAGGGCCTTTTATTGTTGGTGTGTTGTTATCTGCTTGCTTGGCGAGTGGCTTGTTGTCGATTGGCTTTGATTCAATGGGCTTTGAAGCAACATCATCTGTAAATAAAACAAAACAACTTTAGTTTTTCTGTGAACTCAGAAATTGAAAAACTTAATTTTCAAGATCTTTCTCATAAGTTTAAGTGCATTATTTGTTGCTGAAATCAGGAATTAGCAAAACAGCCCTATTTCTCGATATGCCCAAAACCAGCCAAAATGGGCGATTCCCTGTCATGTAGTTTTGACTTTTTCATGCCCAGCATTGATGGGAGAACATCAGTGGCAGACACTAGGGGGCGAGGGGGTGCAGTAGTCCCCAATGTTGGGTATAGAACGAAGACCTTCTTTCTGAAAACAATAGAAATAAACAATGCTTTTGGACTGAAACAATAGAAATAAACAATGCTTTTGGACTGAAACAATAGCTTCGCCCCCCATATTTGACAAAACAATAGAAATAAACAATGCTTTTGGACTGAAACAATAGCTTCGCCCCCCATATTTGACAAAGTGTCCACCACTGGAGAACAAAATTTCAACAAATTTAAACATTATTGTACTCGAAATCAAATTTTTGCCATTTTGCATAAATTTGTAATTTTTTTTATATTAGACAGTAGTGATGAAGAAAAACAAACCTGCTTTTGTTTTTGTAGATTTTGCAGCAATGTTCTCATGATTTGCAGGTTCTACATCTGGCTCCTCCACCGACGAGCTCTGTTTATATGGTGACTTCGCTTCTCTTCGTACCCCATTAATCATGGGCCCCTTTCTTTCATTTTGTTCATCTTTCGGGGTCTTATTTTCTTTTCCCTAAAAAGCAAACTCGAAGTGTAACAATTAGAAAGTAAATACATATGAATGTCCAGGCGAGAAACTACGAATTTGACAAGGGCTGCGAAGACGACCGAGCAGAAACTGCGTTTTTTATTCATGATCCCTTGCTCACAACCCTTCTGAGCTCACTGCTCTCTTGCTCCAAAAACTCCCGGCGTCTTCGTTTGCTTTCAACTACCTTCTAAAATGCTTTGACTCTTCATATGATATAATAAAAGCGCCATCCTTGGGGAAAACAATCAGCTTGAAGAAAAGAAAAATATTTACTATATGCTATGATGCACTTTTCGAATATTTGAAAAAATCAACCGTCTATTTTACAAACGCTTATGTTACTCTCAGGCATTCTATGCTTTATTTTCCATACGCCATAAATCGCACATGTTATATGGAATATGAATTAATGGGGTAGCTTATACCAGGGAGATTAATCTTAGATGCTACTTAAAGGCTCTTATCCAACCATCGTCCTTTGCGTGCTCTGTTTTATGAAAATGAGCATTTCTGTGGCCTATAAAAATGGCTGCCCCAATAGAAATCTACGCGCAAAGGCTGCTGGTTGAACAAGAGCCTTTAATCTCCCTGATTTATACATCGTGTCACTGCCGTGCCAGACCTATTCTTTCCTAGCATTCATAATTACGCACAGGCGAAAGCAAGGTGGTAACCCGACTTATACAGCAGCTACCAGGTCACTGCCGCTAGCTCTATAAATACTGATGTGCAACTACAATGCATCTGCCATACCAATTTCAATAATAGGTTTGACACGGCAGTGGCAGGATGCGTAAACCAACCCAAAGGATATTNCAGTCCGCCTCTGTCTGTGGCCTATAAAAATGGCTGCCCCAATAGAAATCTACGCGCAAAGGCTGCTGGTTGAACAAGAGCCTTTAATCTCCCTGATTTATACATCGTGTCACTGCCGTGCCAGACCTATTCTTTCCTAGCATTCATAATTACGCACAGGCGAAAGCAAGGTGGTAACCCGACTTATACAGCAGCTACCAGGTCACTGCCGCTAGCTCTATAAATACTGATGTGCAACTACAATGCATCTGCCATACCAATTTCAATAATAGGTTTGACACGGCAGTGGCAGGATGCGTAAACCAACCCAAAGGATATTAATCTCAAATGTAGTTATATTTTGTTTGTTTTACCTTTTACCGAAGTCAATGTAATGTGTAAATGCAATCTTGTTCTATAAAGGTTACTTAAAAGCACCATACAACATTTTTTATACAGCATCACTTAAAATTAACCTTACTAAGACGTATAAGTTAAGAAAACTAGACAACAAAATCCTTAGTCTAAATTCAATATTCAAATCATTTTTGCACCCGTGACAAGTTTTAACCTACTTTATTCCATCTTGCAAGTGTTTCTAAAAGTATGGCAATAGATTAGTTGCCATAATGTCCTTTTGATTGTTTGGTTATAAGATGCATCATATCTGCCGCAGATAGAGCACTTTAAATTGATTTCAACAAACAAACAAAATCAAACTTGGCAAGGCAAACGAGGTTTTCTTCGTGATGCATGTGCCTTAAGTCTACCATATACCACAATGAATCTACATATACACAATCAAATTTCAAAGCAATCTGCATCATATCATAAAAATATTCATCCTATCTACATAGCTATGATAGACAAATAAATCTGTTTGTTTTTGTAATTTACCGGATCAAGGTTTTAAATTCTTCTCTATAAATCTACATCAAGCAAAGCATTTAGCGTAGCAAAGCTATTTTGCGGCTTGCAGTATAAGACTTTGTTAGCAAGCATAACCGCCATTGCTTATGCAAAAGGCAGCTTTGCTGTGAGCAAGGTTGGCAACTTACAGACATGGCCTAGTCAAAGCTGTAAACAAACATATGCAGTCAAGTGCTCAAACCTGGTGGCTTATAGATCTTCGAAGCATGTGGAGACGACGTTAAACCAGCCAGCCGGCCACTGCAGCATCAATGTCCCTTGACGTTGGCGTTGCAAGCTTGCAAGTACATAAAGAAGCAGAAAGGCCTAACTTTGTAGGTCGTGAGTGGGCCTAAATTGCAGGTTTTGTTGCAGCGATGATAAGTTATAGGAAATTGTCCGGTTGCTGAGGAAAGCCTTGAGCACGACGCATGAGGTAATGTTTACAGTTGAGGAGAGTACCTGCAGAAGCACGAATCGGATTTTATTTACCCAAACAAAGGAAAATGGAGATTGCTCTCATAGACCCATTGGGAGCAGTCATGCATCACTGATTTCTCATTCACGCAATTGACAAAGAGCAATACGGCCACTGACCGCGCGAGTTTGAATTCCATAAGAGCAGAGAGATTGAAGTTATGTTGATGATGTGCCCACTGGGCTCCATAAACAGTGTACGCGCTCAATAAGCACGGGCAACGCTCAATGTGACCCGCGCACGCTCTATAAGCACCGTATGCGTTTAATGCCCAGACCGTATCAATAAACTATATCAAAAAAGGCAGCCATGCCCGTCAAAGTGTGTTATGAGATGTGATGAGTACAACAAGTGTTTATTTAATGCAAAAACTAATATATTTTGTGGGTTTCTACAGGAAACAGAGCGCTTCAAATACGGTAGAAGATAACAGGTCTGCGGTTCTCTAACGGAATNAAGTACATAAAGAAGCAGAAAGGCCTAACTTTGTAGGTCGTGAGTGGGCCTAAATTGCAGGTTTTGTTGCAGCGATGATAAGTTATAGGAAATTGTCCGGTTGCTGAGGAAAGCCTTGAGCACGACGCATGAGGTAATGTTTACAGTTGAGGAGAGTACCTGCAGAAGCACGAATCGGATTTTATTTACCCAAACAAAGGAAAATGGAGATTGCTCTCATAGACCCATTGGGAGCAGTCATGCATCACTGATTTCTCATTCACGCAATTGACAAAGAGCAATACGGCCACTGACCGCGCGAGTTTGAATTCCATAAGAGCAGAGAGATTGAAGTTATGTTGATGATGTGCCCACTGGGCTCCATAAACAGTGTACGCGCTCAATAAGCACGGGCAACGCTCAATGTGACCCGCGCACGCTCTATAAGCACCGTATGCGTTTAATGCCCAGACCGTATCAATAAACTATATCAAAAAAGGCAGCCATGCCCGTCAAAGTGTGTTATGAGATGTGATGAGTACAACAAGTGTTTATTTAATGCAAAAACTAATATATTTTGTGGGTTTCTACAGATATTTAGCAAAAGCAACAAGATAGCTTAACAGAGCAAGATTTTTATGCCAAAGACAAATATATCAGAAGTCCATTTTCAAGTCCGAGGGCTGATTCAAATATCGTCTGCCAGAGTGGTTAGCTTTGAACTACAAAACGACCAGTCTAAGTAAGCGTATATGAAAAGAGAATTGTAAATTAGCCTATCGATTATCTGGACCAACTTTCTTGTGATTTATTGTAAAATTAGGTTCAAAAATAAAAATTTGAGTGCAACTTGCTTGCTTTTTATTGATTTACCTGCAACTATGTATAGCATATGGTATGCAGACGATAGCGGCCAATTCTACGTTTAATAAGAAATGCTTCTGCAACTGAAATAAGCCAACAAAAGCCTATTCAGGTTCGGGGTTAGGGGGTTGGGGGTTGGGGGTTGGGGGTTAGGGGGTTGGGGGTTGGGGGCTTCACCTAAAGTTAAACTATTTTTCGCCTGAATCGCTGTTGCAATTTCACTGTTTCGGCCGCCATTTCACCGTCTATGGGTACAAGTCAACTTGGAATTTCGCTGTCTCTGGTTACAAGAATCTGCAAGAAGCAAAAACTCTGCCAGATCTTAGTTCTACGGTTCAAATTAATTCGCATGTTTGTATTGTTCATCTCATCACCTACGGGATACTACTGACCAAAGGCCATTGAAAACGGCTGGAAATGGTCCAAAGAGACTTTCGTTTAGGGGAATAAAATTATGGAAATGCCTTTCAGCTGAGTCTTGACGGACAACCTCCCTTAATAGTTTTAAATCAACTATTTAATCAGCAGATCTATTTAAATTTTCATAACTCTAGGTTTTCATTAATTAGAAGTAGGTTAGACTCTTCGAAACGCCTTGCTTTGCACGAACACCAAATCTAGAAGACGAGGCTTGTAGCGAATCATAAACACACGTCCAATTTGATACAGGGCAGGACTTGGTCAGGGGGCAGGTTTATCGGACAAATTTACTAACAATTCAGTGAACACAGAAAGCAACAGAAGATCGAAGCAACCAGACGATAAATTCGTGGTAGTGGTGGTGCGGAAGTGCGGCTAGCAATTTCTCAGAAGGGATGCAGGGGTAGGCTCTAAACTGAAACTTGAAGTGTGAAATTAGTTACTGCAACGGAGAACGTATGGGATGGTTTATTCCGGTGGATGTGACTGTGTATCGTCTCCCAAATGTTTGTTAAAAAAAGACTTCGTGATTAAAAATCACCTTTTCGATTTCAAGACAATATCTACGCTCCCAGCAGTAAGGTGTCCTACCGTTTCTTCTGGATTCTGAAGTGGAAAATTTTACTTCGATGGAAAGTCATGGTTACGAACAGCTCACCGCATGGGAGAACAATGGCGTAGAAGGACTATGCTAGTCCATACCGATGCTAGTCGCAAGATTTTGAGAAGTAGCAAACCTGGAAAAACTTTTACTAGAAGTATCAAAAATTGATTTTGTGTCCACGAAAATGAGAATAAGCATGAAAGAACGTATCCAAGATTTCAATGGGCTTGTTTACGAGGAATGTTTTCCCGAAAAAAGTTTGAAAACGGACAAACGAATAGTCTATTTCTTTCAAAACTACTCTAAAGGAAGACGCCATCTGCAAGAAGAGCCCGGAAAACAGCCTGAACCTTGGTGATAGTAATTCTCGGCCTCTTTCTGATATCGAGGACGAGTACAACATTTCTGGCAGTATGAACTTCTTACATGTAAAATAGCATCCGCACATCTCGACTGCCGGTACCGGTCATCCAAAGTACCTGCTACCTTGATCAATAAGTTGGCTAATTTCCATCAAGCTTCGCCATGAAGTAAATTCGATTGGATTTATTTGCTTCCAACTGCAGCATTTATATAAAATGTCAATCCTTCAAAATCTTCTGCTGGCCTAATCCATTCACGCAAAGGCAAAGTCCATGTAGGGGTAGGATCAAACGTGACACTCAGGTCATTGATATCATAGGACGGATCTTTTAATGGATGAATTTCCGAAAAAAGTACGAGGAAAGATAGGCATGAAGACTCCCAATTCACGCCCATTTCCTTTATGACTTTAACGAGAATATAGCAACATATAAAAAACCTTGAACAAAAACTGCAAATTCAAGTCCGAGCAACCTGCCATTTTTGAGGTAGGCATCTATAACTTGCTCGTGGCCTTTATTATCTGTCGTGCTTCATACTTCTTTTAGCAGATCTAACTTGCTATAAAACATAAAAGTTCGGAGGAGACGCGCTTTAATTTCAGTCGAGACGCTCCGTCACTGTTACTAAAACTTGAGAGTTACTGTAAAGCCTAGAAATGACTGTTCAAGCTATAATACCGTCATCTCTAATGAAAGACCATTTCATCTCAGAAACTATTAAATTGGTGTTTGAAACAATGGATCATAATATCTCAGTGCAGTCATTCATTCATTACTTCATTTTAAGTAGGCTGGCATGATTTCTAGCTATATTACAGCTAATTTAGGCCTACTATGCATGCCGCATCCAGGCATGGGACCCCTAGTTTAACGTCCCTTCCGAAGGACGGCGAAGTGAGCTGCTTGGTCAGGCATCTGGAAGGTCACCCATCCGGATTTTGACCTCACGCGACCAAGCTTAACTTCAGTTACCTAACGGAAACTGTATAAGCCGCTCGGCCACTCACCCAACAAACTCACAGAAGTCGGATCGCTTCAGACCAAGGAAAACTATCCGACTTACGCGAACTCCGTCTTAGGTGAATTAATTTAAAAGAAAAATATGGATGCGACCTTCAGGTAGACTCACTACATAAGTCTTAGTATCGCTCATTGAATTGGATGGTTATATATTGAACGAATACAAGGAATCACGTCTTGAGTCTAGCTTTCAGGTTTGTCCAATTTTTTCCCGATTTATACGAATATCCAACTTATGTGAGTTTGATTGTAACGTAATAAAAGTTGGTGATATTCAACAAGTTGCAGTTATTTTTTACACACCCGGTATTACGTTTGGAGAAAATTTACATGTAAACAATATTATGTAAGGGGGGATTGCATGGGTTACCTCATTCGGAATTTCAGCTCTCTTTTCTTCAGTAGTCGGCTCTTGGTCGTTGCTTTTCATTCGCTTTAACTTTCTTTCTTTGATTGAGTACCCAGGAACTGTTTCCTTTTTCAGAGCCCTGTTGGGTATTCCTTTCGGCGTTCCTCTGTTTTTCTCGGACTGTTGAACTGGCGAAGCCTCGGGTGGCGGTGTTTCGGTGTTGTTACGTTTCGTGCGCTTTGGAGTACTAAAAAATTAATTTGGTCAATCAATCAATCAATCAATCAATCAATCAATCAATCAATCAATCAATCAGATAAATAGTACTAAAAAATAACAATGTAAACGTTCGTCGGGAAAAATTTCGGCCGACAAATTTCGGTGATGTTTTGTTGAGGCTGAGGTCAGACGTGTTTAGCTAGGCCGAGGTAAAATTGTTGAGGATTTCATAAAGATCATCACAGCATAGTGTACAACCATGATACAGTAGTCATATTAAGGGCTTCAGAAAATGCAAGAGAGAAAAATAGCGGGCGGCATATCAATTGCCCTCTGCAAAGAAGAGCTCGAATGGGATGGGCCCAAGACTTGAGGACCACTGAAACCACGAAGCAAGTTTGTGCTGTAACGGTATCATGCCTAATTTATGCTAAATTCTAGATATACTATACTCTAACTAGAGTTTTTGAACTTCATTTGCAAAATCTTTCCCCTGATCTTTCCCTTGTACTGTAAGAACGTAGTTTAAAACATTGCTAAAACTGACTTCATCATCGAAATAATTGATGAAAAAGAAATCTTAAAAGGTTTAATTTGTCTGCTTTTTCAATCAAATGAATGTTGTGTACCACCCAGTAGAATCTAAAAGATATACAGTTGAAATCCGCTATTGCGAACTCTGAGGGGAAAATCAACAATTATTCAAGATATTAAATGTTTGAGATAACAGGCATTCGAGACAGCAGATGTCAACTGTATCACTTGACTTTCCGCCTCCATACATACCTTGTATTCATCTTCCCAGACCCATCTGCCAGATTCACAACATGCCCAGTACTTCTTGGAGTTACTTTTCCTTTTCTGTCAGTCGGCAGAGATGCTTCGTTTTTTCTTCCAGAAGACTGAGAAACCTCAACTGCACCTTTATCAAAATGATCAGGTTCTACTCTTCCCAAATCACTTGTATAATTTTCTGGAGTTGAGTTCCTCACTCTAGTAACATTTCCACCCATTTGCTTGCTGTCTCTGCCTGCTAGTTCCATGTTCCCAGATGCAATGTTTGATGGTAAAGTTCCATCGTCTCCTTTTTCAGACCTTCTGTCTGACGTTGTGGCATCATAATTTGTCATTAGATCCTTAGCAGTCACATATTGTCTGCCTGGGGTTGTTGTTTCAGTGACTTTTGGCCTTGGTGAGGAATTGCCATGTTCTAGATAATGAGAGAAACATAAAAAGTTTTGAAAACAAAAAATGATTTCATGCAAATCTAGGCTGATTAATGATACAGCTTTCACTTCTAAAAATCTACTACAGTTCAAGCCTAGCACACATCAACATTCTCAAGGATTCTTAATAAGAATTTTCAAGAATTCTTTAAACTATTTTCAGTTTCTTAAGAATTTTTGTAATCAAAAAGTTAACCCGTCTTTTTCATATGATTCAAGAATTCTTATCATTAGGTGAAAGAATTCTTGAAAATTCTTAAGAATTCTTAAGAATTCTTGAGAATTTTTGTCATGTTAATGTGCACAAGGCCTGTACTGTAGGATAAGCTAAAAATCATCCCATACCACTTCTCGATGAAGTAGAACTGCTGAATCCACGACTCATTTCTTCAAGCTGTTGTTGCATCAACCGTTTACGACTTTCATATTCTTCAAGCTTTCGCATGACTGACTCCCTCCTTAGCTTTTCTTCTGCTTCATGTAAATCATCCTCAATGGACTGTTTGGGAGATGGAACTTTTGGAGACCTCAAAGCAACCCTTGAGCTTCCATTTTCTTTCAAAACATTATCAGTTTCATCAGTAGTTTGGATTGGCTGCAAATCCTGGAAATTACTTTTGTTGTCATTCGGTTCTTTCAATTGAAGTGGTTTAAGGTGTGGCCTGGTAGAAACTTCTTCCATTGTTGCAGTATTTTTTTCATCAGGCACTCTATCTTTCCTTTCCAATAACTTTTCTTTATAATCTGATGTCCTATTTGTAATTGGCTTCTCTATTTCTCCATCAAGATGATTTCTATAATCAGCAGCATCCTTCTCACTGTATCCAAAAGGTGATGCAAGTCTTTCATCATTCTCAATAACTGGAGAGTGATTCAAGGTCAATGGTGATGGTTGTATACTCTTCGATTTAGGTTTTCTTTTATTTACAATCGCTGGATCCAAACTAGTGAGACTTCTAAATACAACACTGTCATCGTCATTTCTTCTTATTTTCTTTGGGATGTCTACGCTATGCCTTAAATTCTTCTCTTGCTTTGAAATTTTTTCAAGAACAATCTCAATAGATACTTGTTCAAATGGTTGCGTAAACACATCATCATTAAGACTTCGTACCCAAGATAGCAAATTTGCTGAATAGTCATCTGCTATTCCTTGCAAAGCATTTGTTCTTACTGAAAGTGCACTAGTATCTTTAAAATCACTGCCAATTGCTTTGCTTTGACAATATTCAATGCAAGTCTCATAAAATAGACCTTTGATGATGAGTTGCAAAAGTCTATCTTTACTTGATGTATTCCCATGATGTTTTGATTTTCTTTCTAATGTCAGTACTTTTCCAACTACATCTAAAACTGCGACAAAACATTTCAGCCTTGAATTATCAAGAGTCCAATCTTTGAATTCACTTCTTTCATTTAAATTCGGAACAGTCAGAAGCCAACAAAGATTACTGTATTCCTCCTTTGAAGGACAAGTTTCTTCAAGTTGGTTCAAAGTCTTCATCACATCCTCAATAGAATTAGCGGCCTGCTTTCCAACAATATGTGACTTCAACGATAGAAGTTCTAAAAACTTTTGCTTTAATATCAAGTATTTAAATTGCTTGGAATCAAATTGCTGAAGTCCTTCAAAGGGTTGGGCAAATAATAACACTTCCTCCCAATCACCATCTAGAATAAGTTCCCTTAGGAATAAGATATCATCAGTGTATGGGCTATTTACAACACCACTTTCTTTCTCCAAGGTTCTCATTGAGACATTGAAATTACGAGAAGTTAAGAAGTCCAGGACAAGCTTCAGAAGATCCTCCTCTCGTACTCGTATCTTAGCGTGATTCATTTTGTAAGAGATCGTGAAAAACTTTAACGAAATTCTTCCTCAATGTAATTTTAATACTCTGCAATCATCCATCTTGCATGCTATTCCTTCTGTTGCACGACGCGATGTGTCAAAACATAGCTGTTTTTCCTAACAGCTGGGTAGGTCAGCTTGATACATAACCAGCTGGATGGGAAAATGGGCCTAACGAAATGAGGCCTTTCAAATCTACTTCTTGTTGCAGAATGGAAACCAGAATTATTCTTATTTCTTTACCAAGATATGCACCATGAATTAAAGTCTTTTCTGTTACTTCTCTGTTGGCCATAACAGTAAATGTGACGGTTTAAATGTAAGCAATTGGCTGCAAAAGTGCACTAACAACGACATTTTGTCCGCCATGTTGTAACAAAGAAACGTAAATAAAGAATTCAAAATGGCGCGGCTCCACATGCTGACAATCAAAGAGCTAATTGCTAGGGGGTCTGGTACTTACGGCTTACGGTACTTCTGACCTGACTTCTCGTACAGGTGTTGTATTTTCGATTCCCGTGTTGGGGAATCTGCGATCTAGCAATTTTATTGGTGTCCCCCGTAAATGTACTTGGGCTCAGCTGAGGGGTCTTCCACAGATTTGCACCTCTGAAGGTCTGGACGAAAATTTGTTTGCCCTCTTTAGGGCATTTTTATGTTGATCTCTTTTTTGGCAAACAACAGTCCTTAAATCAGTTTCCGTGTCTTCTAGAGAAAAAATTACTCAAGTAAAAAATTACATGCTTTTAAAAGAAATTGGTGTGAAAAAACAACAGATAGGGAAGATGGCCAAGATTTTAAGAAACTCGGGTATGGTATATGAATCTAGAAAGTACATGATGATTCTTGATTAAAAATCAAGAAAACTGTTAGTGTTAGTTCTATGGACTGTCCTGTCGCAAGTTTTGGTTTTGATGAGGGGCAAGGGGCAAAATCACTCCTCCAAACAGAAATCCATGCAAACAGGGGAGTCAACGAGATTTTTATGAGAACTATACTGAGGGATTTTCAGGGAATTTTAGGGATTCTTCGCTTTTGATTCAGAGCAAATGAGCTTCAAATTAAAAGTATTCAAATGCAAAAAAAGATCCCATTCATTTCAATAAAATTAATTGCATCAGAACATGTCTTAATTGCGTGCAACTTCCGAAAATTAATCACATGCGAAAAGAAACGTCAATGAGCAAAATCTGTTCTTTGTTCAAAAATCTATCAACAATCGTTTTTGATTACAAAGTACTTTGTAATCTAAGAAGGGGCTTGAGGTCAGGCAGGAAGTCAGAAAGAAAGAAAGAAAGTCACGCTCATTAGTGTGATTGATCAGCACGTTATCGCACTAAGACAAGCAAAAGTGCGTTTGGGACGCAATTATCCCCCCTGCGCATAGAAAACCAAGGAAAACTTGACATCGGCCTTTTTCATGCTTTATGGCGAGCTTTCGAAAAACAGGATCATTAATGGTCATTCAGACCAAATTTGTATTAATGTCCCGCAGATATTGAGCAATTTGTATCTGTGCCAGAAATTTTTTTATTTTGATTGTTTCATGTTGGCGCTATATGAAACAAGGGGGTTGCTTCAGATTCGATCCTCTGTGTCCATATCGGTGTCCGATGAAATGGGCGGGGCGGGGCTGAAACACAGTACCTCAAGGAAAAGCTAACATGCAATGAAATTTAGACCGGGATTTAGGCAAATTTTAGTTAACAGTTTGTTTCATTTCACACAGCAGGCTCTAAGTTAGAAGTCGACCCGCATTGACGCATCAGAAACCCTTCATTCGATTTGTATGTTTTGCCGTCTCAAGGACACGCCTTGCTCATGTCAGTGAAAGATGGGCAGCTCTGAATTGTCCTTAGGATGACCCCTGTGTTTGCCGACTCATAACTGAGGAGCATGCCACACCCTTTTAGCCAGCAAAATGGCGTTTTCTCGAATGTTCTCGACATGTGAAAAACAGATTGCGTGAATTGTGCCAAAAAGCACTTCAAAAATATCTTTAAAACCAACTAATCACTAATTGCTTCATTACTTGATTTAATATGCAAATTAGTGCTTCGAGCTTTTTCTGTTTGGCGATAAGCCATAGAATGCGTGGAGCAAACGCTTTGATTGTTTCATGCTGGGATTATATGAAACAAGGGCAATGCTTCAGATTCGATCCTCTGCGTCCATATCTGTGTCCGATGAAATGGGCGGGGCGGGGCTGAAACACAGTACCTTAAGGAAAAGCTAATATGCAATGAAATTTAGACCGGGATTTAGGCAAATTTTAGTTAACAGTTTGTTTCATTTCACACAACAGGCTCTAAGTTAGAAGTCGACCCGCATTGAGGCATCAGAAACACTTCATACGCTAAAGTCCCGATTGCACCATCATAGGTCAGGACATACTTTGTAATCATCCAAAAGGATCTTATGTTTCATGTGATCAGTTGATTAGTCTTGAGTTTCATGTGATCACTTTTAAAACCAACAACATTTTCCGCAGGGGGAAGTTATTTGCGTGCAAATGAAATCACGAAGTGGACTTTAGATTTGATAGGAGTTGATTTCCAAATCTTCAGCTAGTGATTTGATTTTCGTGTTTTCATTTTCATAAATGAACTTTTTTAGTTCTCACCTTTTATCAAATGGCAAATTTTAAGGCTCTTTATGGCACCAGGCCTCCCTTGTTGTCGCCCCCCGTTCTTTATCCCCCTGTGGGAAGTATTTCCAACTACAACAACGACAAACAAACCACCTTGGGACCCTGTGGCGACTTTCATTCTTCTACCATTTCGAATTTCGAAAGAACACAGTTCAAAGTTCGCTGCTTGGAAAGATGCACTTTGGCTGACGAGGCCGAGGGATCACTTAAAATATCATAATTACGCCCAAGGAGATCTCCACAATTGCAGGAATAGTTCTCAGTGCAAAGTTCATTCGTCGTAGCATATGCTGAGGCCTTCACCCTACCGGCTGGTTGCAAGACACGTTCGTAGAAACATGCTCAGATACAAGCTGTTTGGCTTTCTTGGCATAACCGCCTACATCACAGGCTGGTTAAACCTGCCATGGTATTCCTATCCTTTCGTTGCTACAGGATTTGGTTTGGCGTATTATCTTGCAAGTGGAGGATGGAAGTATGCGTTGATCGTACTTCAGACGCTCCCAAGAGATTTGAGGTAAATATTTACAGGGTAGTTAGTCCAGACCTAAAAAGGGTTGGGTCTCAATTGAACATGAATTTTAGCCTCACGCTATGATGATGACTGGCTACTTGAAATTGACCCTGAAGTCTACATATCAGAGGAGTGCACACATAAGGACCCTATGTTTTTGCAACAAACTGCAGTGCAATCAAAGTTATGGTCTCACCCAACACTCAAGTTTCTCAGTTTCTCAGACGAAATCGAAATGGTGTAAGGTTTCAGATTTATTTAAAATTTATCCATATCATACCAAAGAGCATAGCTTTAATTTCAAAGGCTTGCAAGCACACCAAAAAAGACAGGAACAGAACATGGAACCAGGATCAAAATGGAGGGAGGGAAAGGACTGGAAAAGCCGTCACCTGATTGTTAAAGCTCTTTTGCAGTCTGAAAATCCCAATGAGCCTAATTCACACTATAATCAAAGGGGAGGGGGTGTACCACTGACAAAAATCGTGTACACTAACCCAAAAATCCATAAAAAGAAAATAATCCGGTAATCCTTAAAAACCCACTGTAAATCTAAAAAATCCTCAAAAAGCCGCTGAAAGTGACAAAAAATCCTGCAAAATTCTCAAAAATTTTTAAATCCTCAAAAAAGTTTATGAAGGTGCCTTCTTGAGAAAATCTTCTATAACTCCGGAAAGAAGAAACCAATACACCACTTCAATTAACAGCCTCGTTTTGGAAATTCTTTCAAAATCAATATTCTGTCATACAAAATTTTAGAGCCCGGATTCAGACCTAAACCTAAAGTTTAGTCCAACTACAAGTTTTTATACCTCTAGTGGTCTTAATGTTGATTTTATGGCGATGTAAAGTTTGAAATTCTATAAAGGATTTGACCCTGAAAAATGACTCGGGGGGTGTAAAGTTTCACCCTGAACGATTTTTGCGGTAAAATCTATTATAAAGTTTCAAACTTTACATCGTCATAAAATGAGCATCACAAGGGCTAGCAGTTTGAAAACCTGTAACTAGACTAAAGTTTGGGTGCTAAATCCGAATCCGAGCTCAGAAAATTCATGTGAAGAATAGGAAGAAATTTTGAAAAATTTCCAAAAGGAGGTCGCTTAATTGAAGAGGTGCATTTTAGTTGGGTTTATTTTTGTACCCAATTAAACATATCAGCTACTAAACAAGACAGTTGCCAAGATTATTTCTTTGATATTCAGGCAGCAGTATTTTTTCAACATTGTGTGTTTTTGTTTACTCACTTAAGGTATAAAATAGAAATTGATTCCTTTGTTTAGTTTCAATTATTGGAACCACTTGGAATTTATCTAGGTCTCATTTTCACAAAGAGACTCTGGGAAAAGTCTAGTTTAATTTATCATCTTAATTGAAGTGATGTGCTGTAACCAGTGTTGGATGAAAAATCAGCAAATGTTCTTCAACAAAATTTCCAGCATATTGCCCCATTTTGACATATGACTAACACACAAATTGTTCTTTGATAAATTTCAGGGGTCTTAAGGTTCTAATTCATGTCAAGCGTGTCATGAGAAAGCATAAACAAAACAAAGAATCAATTGGCAGTTTGTTTACAAACACTATTGTTGCTAAATATCCCAACAAAGTAGCTCTGATCAGCGCTGACACTGGTGCATCAATGACCTACACAGAAGCAGACCTCTTAGCAAACAGAATTGGAAATATCTTTTATGGAGCAAACTACCAGAAGGATGACGTTGTGGCGATGTTTATGGAATCTTCACCAGATTATGTCTGTTATTGGCTTGGCTTGTCAAAGATAGGTGTTGTTTCTGCATTGATCAACTTCAACTTGAGGAGTGATTCATTAGCTCATTGTATCAACATAGCCAGGGCAAAGAGTATAATTTACAATCCATCACTGTCAGGTAAATATGCTTTTGTTATTCAAACAAAGCCGTATCAAACAGACTTCGCATTTTCAACAGCTCCAAAAAATGTATATACAATACACAGTGATCCAGAATTGCAAAATAAAGGAATAAATGGCAAAAAATTAAGTTTTGTATTCCAAAATCATTTTATATCATCGTTATTAAGTACACCCTGGGGGTCAGTGTACACTAAAAAGAATTAAAATCGGTCAAGAGACAGCGGAGATACTGATTTTTGAAATTTGGCCTAATTTGTTGTTTGTTTACATTACTGTTTCCGGAATAGCAGTTTTTGTAGAGCATTTTTCAAGTTATCATTTCGCAGCTCAGAAGAGTCAGAAATTATTCATTTTTGTCTCATTTTAAACTACTAATCATGTACTTTGAAGTAATTGCAATATATTTATTAATTTCGTTATTTTTGATACTTTTTTAAACAATTCGATAATGGCGGTTTTTTGAGAAGTTAAGGGGCCCAAAAAGTTAACTGCAAAATTCAACGCTAAATACAAAAAAAGGGAGGAAAAGGGAGAAATCCAGATAAATTCTATAATTAAGAACCAGTCTCTGTGCACATTTCTGCCAAAGGGTTCGTAAAAATTCGTAGCCAAACTTTTTTTATGACAATTTGTAATGTTCTATTGGAACCTTTTGATTTTTTAGATTTTTAGATATTTCGTACAATTTTTTCTATATAAGTCTAGTATGGGGATTTACAACTTCCTAATATCATATATATGGTTCGGTCACAACAAAATCAATATTTGCACCTGCTTACAAAATGTAATGTTGCATAAAATTGATGATTTTTGCAATTCTTTCAATTCACTATGAGGAGTAAAAAGTAAAAACGCAATTTTTCATCAAAAAGCTATCTTAAGGCGCGTGATTAGTCTACAAACAGGATAAATCATCGAGTTACATCATAAAAATCCCATTTCTGCAAGGAATAAGATTGAATTTTAGATTTGACAAGTTTTTTCAGCAAAAATCGCTTTAAAATGCCAAAAATAGAGGCTCAACCGGAAATATAAGAAATGTCATAAAAAAATTTTGGCTACGAATTTGTACGAACCCTTTGGCAGAAATGTGCACGGAGACTGGTTCTTAATTATAGAATTTATCTGGATTTCTCCCTTTTCCTCCCTTTTTTTCTATTTAGCGTTGAATTTTACAGTTAACTTTTTGGGTCCCTTAACTTCTCAAAAAACCGCCATTATGGAATTGCTTTAAAAAGTATCAAAAATAACCAAAGTACAAAATATACTGCAATTACTTCAAAGTACATGATTAGTAGTTTAAAATGAGACAAAAATGAATAATTTCTGTCTCTTACGAGCTGCGAAATGCTAACTTGAAAAATGCTCTACAAACACTGCTATTCCGGAAACAGTAATGTAAACAAACAACAAATTTAGGCCAAGCTTTAAAAATCAATATCTCCACTATCTCTTGACCGATTTTAATTTTTTTTTGCTGTACACCGACCCCCAGAGTATGTTTAATTAGGACAGTGTATAATTAATTTTGTATTCAAGACTTCATATTTTGCCATTTATTCCCTGCCCTGGATCACTGTGCAATAGTTCTGAGCAGCTTTCAATCAAGGCTTGTGTGCTTCTAAATTGCTAAAAGACTTACAAAACTATAGGTCAGTGTTTACGGGTCAATAGAAATTGTACTAAAGAAGACATCAGGAAATGTTTATTGTGATCTTTTGCGTCCAAGATCAATCGACCAATCAAATCAATCAAAACTCATTCAAACAGAAATGATCATGTTAAAAAATTCCCTAATGCCATCTTTTTGCAATTGTCTTTCTACATGTCTTCCTGCCTAAAAGCAAGCAACTTCCAGAGAACTAAATTTCCTGGTCACTTAGCTTCTTGCTCCACAGATTTATAAATCAACAAGCTGCATTCTCTTTACGTGTATTTCTTATATATAGTCTAAAACTAGCAATAACAATAGTCAGAGAGTGCTGCGAACTGGGTTTACTCACAAGAATGTTCGTCAAAATGTTTAAGATTGTGGTCAATGACAATAGCAACTTGTGCAGGCAATGTCCTCATGTAAGAGTCCTCTAAAGTCCTGAAATCATGAAACTCCAAAAATAGATACAGTTGCATGACAAATTGGTTGGTATATTGCCCTTTGATTAAGACAATTGACCATGTCTATAATGCGGGATTTGCTATGCAACAATAAGATGTTAATATCATAATTTCAATACTGCGCATGCGCTAATTTCTGTGTTGACCCGCAGTGATATCATTTGACAGCCACAATTTGGTCCACAAACATTATGACTGACATCGCTCGCAAGATTTTAATTCAACTCGAATAGTTTTGCGGCTCCGCCGCAACAAGGAAAATTTGTAGTGAAATTTAAATCATGTGTTATTTTTCTCTGCAGATGCTTTAGCTGAAATAAAAGATTCACTTGACAAAGATTTAAAGTTTTATTGCATTGGTGATGATCCACAGCATCCAGATTCACAAAACTTAGAGACGCTTCTTCATCAAAGTGCTACCACACCTCCACCTCAGCCAAAGGACAGAGATTTTTATGGTAACTTTGCGTTTCAGTCATTTTAATGGGTTATTTTGGTTTTCAACTAAATAATTCCCAGCAAAAAATTGAGATGTTTGAACTTGGAGCTATTTGGACGGTAAATACTGGTTTTCCAGCCCATAAAATCTTACCTTATGTTGCCTTTGAAGAGAAAATTTCCTAATCGCTGTTTTCAAATTGTGCCTGCAAAAATGTGCCAATTTCATTGACAGGAAGGCCAATCTGTAACAATTTTATGCCATTTTCAAATTGTGCGGGTATCATGTAAAAACAGTCTTAGAACAGATCATGCCACTATGTATTATACCTTAATATTTGCAAGAACCTTTGCAATACTCAGTAGTGATAGAGATTTTTTTTGTTTCACAAACAGATAAGCTGTTATACATTTACACTTCTGGTACTACTGGACTTCCTAAAGCAGCAATAATTCGACATGGGAGGTAAGGAAGGTTAATCAGTTTGTCAGATTTATTGCAGCGAAACGTAACAGAGCTCAGTGGCGGTGACAGCCCCACAAAATTTGAGGGAATGAACGAAAATTGGGGCCCCCAGGAACATTTTTAGGGTCACGCCCTTTTCACAGTCAGGAGAGGCCCTTATTACCCTTGGGAAACACCCTTATTTGTCTATCAAACTCTAGAGATAACTACCTTAACCCCTCCTTGGATATTTTCTCAACAGATTTAGACGAATTGGAAGACTGACCTCGGAGCCAAGTGGGGGGACTTGTCCCCTTCATCCCCCCCCCCGTGGCTCCGCCACTGGCAGAGCTGCATAATAACCTTGCCCAATCTCGCAGTTATCATGCTGCCAGCCGCCACTCTGTGTTCAAATGTAGAAAAAGTTTTCCGAAATTTTTGTCTCCACCTTTAAAAGCTTCCGAACTTGTTTTTGGCTAAATTTTTTGCTCACAATACTTCCATTTGAAGCATACAGTGGGCATCTTTGGTTAAGATTAGATCCATTCTTTGGGGAGGAAATAGTTTCCGATTTTTCAAAACGTTTCCGAAACTTTCTTGTCTGAAGTTTTTTGTCCTAAGCTTTTCCGTCCGAGATTTTGGATTTTAATGTATCTTGAACATTCACTATCNCTCGCAGTTATCATGCTGCCAGCCGCCACTCTGTGTTCAAATGTAGAAAAAGTTTTCCGAAATTTTTGTCTCCACCTTTAAAAGCTTCCGAACTTGTTTTTGGCTAAATTTTTTGCTCACAATACTTCCATTTGAAGCATACAGTGGGCATCTTTGGTTAAGATTAGATCCATTCTTTGGGGAGGAAATAGTTTCCGATTTTTCAAAACGTTTCCGAAACTTTCTTGTCTGAAGTTTTTTGTCCTAAGCTTTTCCGTCCGAGATTTTGGATTTTAATGTATCTTGAACATTCGCTATCTCGACAAGGTTCAATTTCCTAAATAAATAATAATAATAATAATAGGTTCAATTTCGCTATCTCGACAAGGTTCAATTTCAAGGTTCAATTTCCACTCAGAGTTCAAGATAGCGGATGTTAACTGTATTCAAAATAAGATTGTCTTGCGTGTCCGAATGGTTCTAACGTTATAAATCCTTCCATTCTAGATTCTTCTACATGAGTTATGGCATGGGCCAATGTTTTGACATCAGCAGCAGTGATTGTAATTATATCCCATTACCTCTTTATCATTCAAACGGAGGAGTCGTTGGCATTGGTATGACCTTGTTGCGTGGAAATGCTGCCATCATTAGAAAGAAGTTCTCAGCTAGCAAATTCTTTGAAGACTGTGATAAATTTGGTGCCACTGTAAGTGACAAATTTGCTTCATTTGTTTACTTTAGCAGAAAACCCGGGGGGGGGGGCTACTTATTATATTTTGCTGACGGGATGTGCACTCCTTTCCGGGTATCGTTTTTGCCTCATTTTCCTAGCGCCGGGTATCAAAAGAAGGCGATTTTTCTAAAGCCGGTTGTCAAAAGGGGTATTTTGTTCGAGCGGTCTGTTATTTCAATAATGTATAGTGTATTTTTTACGTTTTTGAGTATACTTTTCGCCGATTTTTTCTAAAGCCGGGTATCATTTGAGGGGGGGGGGGGGAATTCTAGAGCCGGGTGAAAAAAAAATGTCTTGGTGTGCACACCCCATACTAATGAAAGTCAAGTACCCCCCCCCCCGGGCAGAAAACATTGGAAACAAAGCTCAGATATTCTTTATTTCGAAAAGCTTTTGTTTTCGTTTGATTTATTTGCAACCATTTGCTGTCTGAGAAAAATAACTAACTATACTAGAACTGTCTAACGTATTGTGCCAGTAGATTTATTACATTGCCTAAACTGAGATACCGCTACAACTACGACTCATGATCTAACTGTAAGTTGAGATGACCACGTAGATGGCCTAAACTATCTGATCGAAAACACCGATGTTAAAAAGCTTCAAAAGTCGGTTGATTCAAAAAGTTTAAAAAGTTGAACTTTCATGCAATAATCTTCCTGTTTAGAGGCAAATTAAATACGGTGAATCTGCTCGCAGTTGCGAGAGTCAACGTCTGTCGGCATGGTTGTCACAATCGACGTGATCAACCATTCAGAACTCGTTATTCGAAAGCTATTCGGCCATATTTGGCTGTTGACTGCAAATGCTGCTCTCTGATTGGTGGCTCAAAGTGTCTCGGCTGGCCGCCTCAGCGAACAGTTTGGTTACAAGACTATTGTGCCAGTATGTTAAGTAATATTTCGATGTGATTTTGTTTTTATTTTAGTTTACGCACTATATCGGAGAAACATGCCGTTACCTGCTAGCCCAACCACCAAAGGACACTGACAAACGGCACAAACTTCGACTGGCGATTGGCAATGGCCTAAGGCCACAGATCTGGAACGAGTTCCAGACACGCTTCAACATTACTCAAATTGGAGAATTTTATGGATCCACAGAAGGAAATGCGAATGTTATTAATATTTCAAATAAACGAAGTGCAGTTGGATTTAATTCAGTGTTTGCTCCGTGGTTCTTTCCCTTGAGATTGTACAGGGTTGATGAAGTAACTGGTGAATTACTGAGAGGGCCAGATGGCATGGCAATTGAATGTGGTTATAATGAACCAGGAGAAATGATTGGCAAGATTTCGTCAAGTATGTAGTTTTGCTGTCCTACTTTTAGAAACGTCCTTTCGCATTATACAATTCAGCCCTTGGGCACATTAAAGTTAATTGACGGAGCTAAGTGGAGGTAATCTGTAAATAGGGCAAGGACAACGCCTGCGTACGTTATTGTTCCTCTAGCTAAACAGTATCCACGCACGTGTCGAAATCATCAAATACAATAGGCTAGTTTTAGGCCTGCTTATGCAGCGCTTGAGTTAGCTATTTATCTCCGTCAATTGACTTTAACATGACAAGAATTCTCAAGTGTTCTTGAGTATTTTAGAGAATTGTTCACATTCTGATAAGAAGTTTTATGAGAGGCTAATAATTTGTTCAACAAGGATTCTTTAGAAACTGAAAGTATTCTAAACAATATTTAAGAATTCTTGGCAATTCTTTGGCAAGAAAACAATGTTTATGTGCGCAAGGTAGCATTTCAAAATACCACTTTTTGCTAAATGATATAGTAGTATATAAGAATGGAAAGAAAGGTTTTACAATATAAATATGTCGATTAAACACATATTTCTAGCAACAAGTACATATTTAGGCTAGGGAACGCCTCGTGAAGCAGATCGTAAAAGTCCTGCCGTAGGTCGAAATCCCAGTCGTCCCTATTACATAAGCATCCAATTGATAATCCAATCGATAATAGTTTTTCCAAGGACAATTTTATCCTCGTTGCAGAGTCATTTAGACATATTGCCATACAACGTTGTCGTATTAAAACATCTATACATGAGGGAGAGTGAGCAAACGAAGTGAAAGGTGGAGTGAGCGGAACAGCCAGCAAACAAACGACCAAATGAATGAACTGCCAGCGCTCGCTTCTCTTGCTGTATACTTGTTCACTTCTCCCCAGTGGTCGCTCTTGCTCCTAACAAAACGAAATGAGACTTGGAGTGGTTGTCCAGCTGTCTACAGACTGCTAAATGACATGAATCGGGGTATTCTGAGTTAAAATTTTGATTTCTTCGTAGATGATCCACTGCGTAAATTCGATGGGTACGTGAACCAACAAGCCACATCTAAGAAGATAGTACACAATATTTTTACTCCTGGGGATTCTGCTTTCCTCACTGGAGATATTCTTCTTCAAGATGAATATGGTTTCTTCTTTTTCCATGATCGAACAGGTAGGCACAACACGTCTACTGGGTACCTTTTATTGATACAGACGGCATGACGTCACAGCAGCGTTGAAAACACGACGCCATCTTGTTTTGGGGTAAATGTTCAGAAAATCTTTATAGGAATCTATAGGAAATTTGCAAAAAGTTGTATAAAATTGCTCCTCTATCCTACCTCGCGATAGTGAATAGGGAAAGGATAGGTAGCAGTTGTCAGTCAGACCTACACCTATGAAATAAACACACGAACATGCTGTTTTTAAAAGCAAAACAAAAATTTAGGCCAAGAAAGCTGTGAAAAACTTGCCTTTTCGTCGATAATTTCGTAGTTAGCACCACAAACTCTGTCGGCTGTGAGTTGCTCGTCGCTTCTTCAAAGTCAACCTTCCTTTTAGACATTCGCCTATCTATCTGCTAAAGTCTTTGAATAATTTGAGCAGCTTCCAAGCTTTTTGAATTAATTTATTGCGATAAATAAACGAGACACTCTCAAAATCCCAGTGCGACGCTATACTTTGTAATGGCTTCATTTACCCAAAGTCTGATTTTCGAGCGCGAATTGATCAAGTCACGTGACATGTCGTCTGTATGAATTCTACAAAAGAGTCTGGATAGAACCATATTTTGATACATTTTGAAGAAATCTGAAGAATTTTCGAATGTGCACAACAGTGATTGAAAACTCTCGCGCTATTCAACCGAACGCTTCACATAAAATTATCGCTCGATCCAGATTTTTTGTAGTGTAGCTAAAAGGTCTAATACTACTAATACCAGGTGTTGTAGAAGTACACATGTTTCAAGAAATCCGGTTAGAATATTAATTTTCAAAATTTCTCTTTGCTTGGTTAGGTCAGGGGCTAAACTTTTTTTAAGCTCGATCTTTTCGAGATTTCAATTTCAAACTGTTCGTTTAGACTAGGAGTTGTGAGTTATTATGTTCCTTGATGCAAATATATTGAGAAATATCTAACAACGTAGTATAGGTTTCAAATCTTTAAAAAGGTCGGTGTAAAATTATGTGACCTATTTTTTTGAATGGAATGGCTTGAAAGAAACTTTTGCTTCTTTGTAATAATTCTACCGTTGGACTTTTCAGAAATCTTCAATATTTTCAGAATTAGAGTGCTTTTCTTCTTTTTTAAGAATTCAAGAACAATTTTGAAAAAAACTTAAAACCATCGTAATTTCTAAACTTTTTGAGGAAACATCGAAGAATTTTCCAGAAAAACATAGTTTATGAATGTCTACAATATGCTATCAAGCAAAAGTCTTTCACTCTTCTAGTTTGCGATTTAGAAATTTGATGACGTCACATCCTCGAATGAGTTGAAATATGAAATACGCTGTAATTTCGAAAATATTCAAGATTTCTGAAAAGTCCAGCGGTAGAGTTATAGCAAAGTAGCTAAAGTTTCTCTCAAGCCATTCGATTCAAATAGATATGTCATTGAATTTTACACCGACCTTTTTACTCCAATTTAAAGATTTAGAACCTATGCTTAACAACGTTGAACCTAAGAAAGTCGCACTCACCAGAGAAGCATGAATGCTTAAAGTTAAAGATCCAATCAAGTGGAACCGATGTCATCTGTTCATGCGGTATTTTCAACCTAATAAGAAGTAAATATGAATCCTCCTTTGTTCTCAAAATGTTACTTTTGCAGATTAATTTTTGACCTTTTGAAAAATAGGATTGAAGGTTGTATGTCAGATGTTTTAATAATTCTTTTGATAATCTAATAATTCAAAACAGTTCAAATTCTGAAGTGTTTGTTCTTTTACTTTTTTGAGCAAGGTTCTCCAAAACTAAAGCCTCTTCTTAGCACCAAAAGCGACTAACATTACCAATAGAACCACCCTCATAGCCTAATATTTTATGTTTGCATTGTATAGTTATGAAACTTTCTTGCTTTGCCTTGTAGGTGACACATTCCGTTGGAAAGGGGAAAACGTATCAACAGCAGAAGTCGAATCTGTCATCAGTAAAATCCTAGGTCTACGGGATGTCGTTGTGTATGGTGTCAATGTGCCCGGAACTGAAGGCAAAGCAGGCATGGCCTCAATCGTCGATCCGGAGAACCATGTTGATTTAGATGAATTGTTTGAAAATTTGAAGAAGTCGCTACCTGCGTATGCAAGACCATGTTTTATTCGTAAAACAGGCGAGGTAATGCTATTAACTTTAAAATTTGAATTTCAGTTGACTATACTGGTGTAGCTGCACAAGTCATCTTGAAAGAAAAGAAAGGACGATTTTTTCCCATCAACATTTCACAGCTGGATAGCCGGATGATTTTTGGTCTGGCAGGTGGCTTTTCTGATCTTAATTTTTAACCAACAGCAATGAAGATTTTGAATTGCTTGCGATTGGGTCCTATAAAAACATCCGGTCAAGCGACGCCACACACGTCTCATGAATAATTATTGAGGAGTTTTTTGGGACAAGACGTCCTTTCCTTTTCTGTCAAGACAATTTGTGCAAGTTCACTATACTCCCTGAAAATTTGGCGTTTTATGGATATAGGGAGACAGAATGGACCTTGGCGAATCAAGGAAATGTATCCATTATTTGAAATTGCTGCTAAAACTTTGCAACCAGTTTCGAAGATTCTAATTTCTTCTGAGGCCGTAATAAATTTTAAGAATTTAGTTAAAGGAAATGTGCAATGGTAAATAGGCTGGTCTATAAATAGAACAAAGAAAACACTCAGACACTGCATTGTTTCTTTGGCTATCCATTGTTCACGGCGCGTGCGCACCTTCAATTTGAATGGGATATTTTCAGATTTGTTTTGCTCTTTGCAAATGCAAGCTTTTAACCTTGCGCAAACGCTTTAATAATTAAAGTTGTTTGAACTCTGCGTTGTTTTGCTTTCAAATCAAACCACTAATTGTCTCAAAATTGTTTTCTTTGAACTCTCTCTTAAATTAAAGTGGATTTGTGTGGATTGGACAGATACAGAGGATTCTGGACCAGAATCACGATTTTTGTTCAAAATTATGGCACAAATATTGTTTTTAAACTTTAATACTTTCATTCAAGATTTAATTCCTTGTATCCATTTTGCGATCAGCATGAAAATACTTAAATAAAAGCTTCAGTTTAAGTATGAAAATTAATTTTAGGCTGTTTTCCAAAACTGGAACTTCTATATTGCTACTTTTATTTATCTTACCAGATCACCACAACGGGGACATTCAAATACCAGAAGGTTCAACTCAGGAAGGAAGGATATAACCCAAGCAAAGTTGACGGTGATGCCCTGTATTACCTTGACACAGCCAATCAGAAGTATGCTCAATTGAATGTCAATGCACACAAACAAATTCTTAATTGCAAAGTTAGACTCTAGGTATCCAATTTTATTTAGCAACTTACGAAGACTGGAAGTTTTTGATCGCTAACAACGCGCTCTAGAAGGAAATAATTTGAAGAGTATCTGAACTTAGTGGACGGCTGTTCTCCAGTTAGTGGGGTGTTGCAAGCAGGTAGATTTTGTGTTGCTTTTCCGTCAACCGGTGGCCTTATTTTGCTGAAGGGTGCAAACAACCTTTTCGTACGTCGATTATCCATTCTTACAGGGGTTGAGTTGTCATGCCCCACATGATAAAGAAAATTTGTAATTCAAGTGACAGATAATAATTTAGGACAAAATTTTACCAAACCAAAACTGTGCAGAAAATTGACAATTTGAATTTGACAAGTATTTAGTAACAACGGAAAAACCCGGGCACTTTAAAACGTTGGTGACGCCTCTGGTCTGTTGACTGGTGTATTAACCCAAGAACTTAGTCCGACAGGAGCTGTGGGACCAGAAAGAATCTATGTTTTGCCCAAAAAACAAACTCCTCCTTATGTCACTAATCTAATATATCTGCTCGTAAAACATCCCAGTAACTGGAACGTAAGCTTTAGGAATGTTTCTACAAAGTGGTTGTTGATTTTTATCCTAGAATAAGTCAGTGTAAGAAGTTTGTCACACAACGGTTTGCCTCCAAAGAACGGCATAAACTGAATCATCGAAATGTTCTTTAGTTTGGAGTGTTTTATGATTATGCGTTACCATTGGAAGAAAATCTCAGGGTCAGCAAATCTCGCAAGCTTTTTCGGCTTATCGAAGTTACTAGCGATGCTTTGGGTCCTTTGAAATAGTTGCATTGTTAGGGCTAGGATGGATAGAGTATGTTATCCACCAACGAAACATGAGTGAGGTGGAGAGAAGAGACACGAATAATCATTGAGCAGAATTTCATGCTGGGCAGGATTCATTTAGCGGGGGGATAAAATGCTTGGATGGATACCAAATTTGTGTCACAATACTTTTTACATCAATATTATCCTTTAGAATTGTATTTGTTTTATTAAGAAATTTTTTCGGCGCTGTTTCAAAAGAGCAGAATTGCCACTTCATTCTTTGTCTAGCAAATGCATAATCTTACCATAGCTTTGCTATATTCTTCCATATTGCCGACATTTCCCTGGTTTCCCTGTGTTAAACCTGTGTTAAATATTTTATGTCGCTATATAAAGGCTACTCGACTAGTGGCAGACATTTAATCAGTCGTGTGATTTCTGTGCAGAGTACGGTCATGAGGATTAGCGTAGTTTTCTTTGATGTTTGTTTACTGTACTTTTGCATGACACGTAAAGCAAAGGGATTTGATGACCGTCTCTCGTGGCGTTGAAGGACAACTGATAAAGCGAGGCTAGGTAATATATATATATAATATGACGTGAAAGCTTGAAACCTTGCTCAACAGGAGCTGGAGCTCATAATGAAACAATGAAAAACTGGCCCTATTTTGTGCATGCATCAATCGAATCACTGCCTAGGCCTGTTTCCAAACGTCAACCCACAGCAAATGCTTTCAGAACTCAAGGGACGACTGCACTTTAGCGGACCAGCTTATTTCATATATCTCGGGAAAGTATTTGACCAAATACCCTGCTAGCCCTAACTAAACCCTACCTTACCCTAATTAACCCTAACTCACCCTAAAATCCCTTTTCCAAAACCTAACCCTGACCCTAACCCTTACCCCATGACACATTACTTGCCGATATTGAAAGCTGGTCCGCTAAAGTGCAGACTAGCCCTCGAGCATTCTATGTTTCCCACATAAGTTTTGTGCATTGACTGAATCGCACTTTTATGCAACGCTAGATGTTTTCATGAGTATTGCGAAACTCTCATTTCTTGTGTGCTTCCTCGCTATGTATTTATCACACGTAATTTTTTATGAAAGTTTAATCAGTTTTTGTGAAGTTTTTCATTTTTATAATTTAGTTCAAGATACCTATAAGGATGTGTCATTTTTGTGCANAAACCTAACCCTGACCCTAACCCTTACCCCATGACACATTACTTGCCGATATTGAAAGCTGGTCCGCTAAAGTGCAGACTAGCCCTCGAGCATTCTATGTTTCCCACATAAGTTTTGTGCATTGACTGAATCGCACTTTTATGCAACGCTAGATGTTTTCATGAGTATTGCGAAACTCTCATTTCTTGTGTGCTTCCTCGCTATGTATTTATCACACGTAATTTTTTATGAAAGTTTAATCAGTTTTTGTGAAGTTTTTCATTTTTATAATTTAGTTCAAGATACCTATAAGGATGTGTCATTTTTGTGCAAAACGTACCTTGTTTCATACTCAAACGAAAAGCAGCAAATTCTTTCAAGTCAGGAAATGTTAGAGATGGCTTACGGCTAACTAAACTAAAGAGATTGGTACTGAAAAGAAGCAGATTTGTGCTGGACGTTAGAGATGGTCAATATTTCTGATCTTTCAACGAATTTTAGCTTTAACTTGCGACACTTGCCTTGGCCGCTAATTTTTGCTTTTGTATGGAATAATAAAACACTAAATATTTGTAAACCCTAAAGGCCCTGTGCCGCCCATGATCCTTTGCAGTTTTACAACGAATTCCATACTGTATGAAATTAATTTTGGCCTAGCAATCGTGAGGTTGTAGTGTCTTTTCAATGTTCAAATCATATGTTCAAATGAACGTTGTTATGTCATCCCTTTTGAACTCAAACAACAGACATTGCTGAAATATTTGAAGGATAAAGCCTTGTTCCTGTTCCAAATATTGTGTGTTCAATACATGTTATTTAAGGCCAATATGATGTTTTGATGGTTTGCACACATGCAAAGGATCATGGGGAGAACAAGGTCTTTAATAAAAAATTTGCAAAAAAGCCACGGCAACCCAATTAAATCTATTCCAGCAAAGTAATTCAAAAGCAGTACGTTACTCGCACCAGTGCGTTTTGGGAGAAATCTATCTGTTCTCTGGTAGAGAATATGCAAAGATAACTTGTGTACTGTAGCAAATATTCGGACAAGTTTTGGAAAACTTCATGAAGCTTTTAGGTGAGCACAAACCACATAGTTGAAGAATAGTGTTGGCAGATTGTTTCTGGTTGAGCTCAAGTTCAAAGTTTACAGCCAGCAGAGGTCAAAATTCAATTTATCAATGTTTCTTTGTTGTGAAAAAAAGTTGCAGATCACCTGCTTTTGGCGTTATTTCATTCAACTATTGAAAAAACCATTCTATTTTGATTGAATTTGATTCAAATAATGGGCGTCTGCACTTTAGCGGACCAGCTTTCAATATGGGCAAGTAATGTGTCATGGGGTCAGGGTTAGGTTTTGGAAAAGGGGTTTTTAGGGTAAGTTAGGGTTAGTTAGGGTAAGTTAGGGTTAGTAGGGTGTTTGGTCAAATACGTTCCCGAGAGATATGACATAAAGCTGGTCCGCTAAAATGCAGTCGTTCCCAAATAATGTGCTAAGTTTAAGTAGGAACTTCTCTGTTATGATGCAACAAGTAATCAATAATTCTCAAGTGGAAAAGAAAACCTGTATGGATGAATACCAAATACTGACTGAACACAGTTGGCAGGTTTTCCATGGAACTGCTTCTCAATGTCATAGGTAATGATGACGTCATCAAATGTTTGAATTAGTTTTGTCCGAGACTTTAGACTTGCCTTGCGTTCCTTTGGCAATCAAACTAATTGTAACATTGTTTCATTTCAAAGCATTTAGATCTGGTGGTTGAATTTGAATGAAATCTGGATTGTTTTGATTGCCAAAGAAGGTAAGGTTGATATAGTGTGCAGAGAGTGGAACTTGCACACCTGGAGAAGGAGAACCAATAGGCTTTTCAAAAGTAGACAAAAAGAAATATGACTGTTGAATTTCTCTTCAAATCTTCAAAATTGATTTGTCATTCAAAAATTTAAATTTCCGAAAATATCGATGACGTCATGATGTTTTGGGAATTTTTTGGGACAAAATAGATTCATATGCTAATTTGTGGTTGCACCTGATTGGCCAGCGAGGAATGGAATGTGCCATATTTGGTCATTTGTTTATCCGGGATCTCAGATTCTAATCCAATATTGCCTTATTTGGTATGTCACATACCATATATGGGGAATCTTCATTTGTGACGTCAGCAATGCGCATGTGGTTGTGGAAAAACAAGAAAGAACGTTAGGGATTTAGGGAAGCAAAGAAAACAAAAATGGCGGATTTGCTGTGAGCATTTTTTGCAAAGAAAGTATTCTACGCCTTAGCGTGCAAATTGTGGCGGATTCTGTTTGCAAATGTGATATTTATCGTTTGCTATGGCGAGCTTAGGACCAGTAGCTTCGAATTGTATCGAAATATCCAGCGATGATGACAGTGAAGGGGATTTTCCTACTATGGGCCTAAGCATCTCCAGAAACACGATCACTGAGTTATTCAAGTCGTTTACTCGCAAATGCACACAATGCGGACTTAGCAAAGACACTATAAGTTATGCTTGGAATATATTTGAAAAAGCAAGCACAGATTTTCTCATACAGAAGGAATTTATTTCATTTCTACGCAATGCTGCGGAACGGCTAAACAGGGAAAATATGAGGCAGCTTGTCACATCTGTGTGTCAATGTTTATGCACAGAAAGAGTCAGTGACGTGACGTCCTTAAATTATTCTCAAGCAAGACCTAGCACCAGAAAAAAAGATGAGGATATAACACCGACAAAACAGTTAGAAGCAGCAAAAGGAAAACTAATTGAATTTATTTCAAGACAGTGCATTGCTAGGAAATTGATTCAAAGGCAACCTGAAGGGGAAAACCCAGCAAGGCTAGCCAAATCCCCTGAGGAGGCAACCATATCTACTATGACAAAAGAGCACCAAAATGGTAATGTAGATATAACTGCAAATGATTCCAGTTTGAATAAAATTGATTTGAAAAGTGGGCCATGTGATGTTGGGGGAGTAAAACGTGCCAGTAGTGATCTAAGCAGAGAAATGACAGGAACTATTTTGGTAAACTCCAGAAATGCTACCACGCAGCACCTTGTGAATGGGATAGGCTTGAAAGATCCAATGAGAGGAAGCCTCAAAACCATTGTTAGCACTTCTGTTGAAGCTACACATGTACAGACTCCAATGGTGGAGAAGACATGTGTCACTCCAGCCCCAAAAGCTGAAGGGGCAGCTGTGAAGGAGGGAAAGAATAACATTGCAGTTAATGGAGCTGAGGATGATGATAATGATGACATCATTCTTGTGTCTGTTACTCATCATACGCAACCTCCAACTAAAAAGTCAACTAACGTCAATGACAAGCAGCAAGTAAGACCAAAGCCACCATCTGCAATGCTTGCAAAAGCAGGCAACTCACAAGTCAACGTGAGACAAAAGAAAAGGTTGTTGATTAAGTCAATGAAGACAAGGCTCAAGTTTTATGATCAAGAAATTAAAAGGCTTGCCCAGGCTGAACTGTCACTAGACGAAATGGATAATGCTGATAGCAGTTATATTAGAGAAAGTAAAATGAAACAAAAATATGCGCAATTGCATAAAAGACTTTGCATGTTACAAGGGTCAGATGATTTATATGATGAACAACCATATGCTGGAGTGAGAATAATTGGGTGCCCTTATCCTGAAATTAACAGAGAAGCTGAAAAATATGTTAGAAGTAAAAAGCGATTTCCAGNCAAAAGCAGGCAACTCACAAGTCAATGTGAGCAGTGGTACTGAACCAACCAAAGAGGCAAAGAGACAAAAGAAAAGGTTGTTGATTAAGTCAATGAAGACAAGGCTCAAGTTTTATGATCAAGAAATTAAAAGGCTTGCCCAGGCTGAACTGTCACTAGACGAAATGGATAATGCTGATAGCAGTTATATTAGAGAAAGTAAAATGAAACAAAAATATGCGCAATTGCATAAAAGACTTTGCATGTTACAAGGGTCGGATGATTTATATGATGAACAACCATATGCTGGAGTGAGAATAATTGGGTGCCCTTATCCTGAAATTAACAGAGAAGCTGAAAAATATGTTAGAAGTAAAAAGCGATTTCCAGATTTCTTTGAAATCAAGAAAATTGTAAGCATTGCTAATAAGAATTACAGTCTTGGATTAAAGTCACAGGAAGAAGTTGATATCGCAAGAGAAGTGTTTAGTGAAATTGGTGATAAGTTACAGAGAAGAAGGAAGAAAGAGTTTTCTAAATATTCAGGAAGCTTTCTCACTGACAAAGTTAAAAAAGAGGCAGACCCAGCATTGCATGACCCACATCTAAAGAAACGATTGAAGACTAACAAGAAAATATCAAAGTGGAAAACTGAAGAAGTTTTCAAACATTATTCGCGCTTACAGTATGAAGGTTGTGACACAAATGCAATTTCAAGTGATGATGAGGAAATTGCAAAAAGAGTTATTGAAACGCAGAAGAAAGTTATTAGCCCAGGACCCATTAAGAAAAGAGTGAAACTAAGTGCAACATTTCCACTTGTGAAGCTAGAAAAATTACGTACTAGTAGTAATAATAATAGTGAAACTGTGGATCAACAAAAACTTCAAAAAGAAAATAATTATTCAGATGCTGGTAAGAAAGATACTGAAAAGAATCAATGGGTTGGAAATTCCTGTGTTCCCAAGAGATTGTTTATGTCTACTTCAAGTCTATCAAAGCCTGAAGACACTAAAGTTGTTGACAAGAGTGCGCCTAAAACAGAATTGCAAAATGAAAAATTGACTTCTCAGTTAGGCAATGAAATTGGATCAGAAAGTCCTTCTAAAGATGGTTTATTGGCACAAACTAATCAGCAGGGACATACACAGTTCATACCATCGAAGCTAGAGATCAAGCAAAAAGATACACCAAAATCTTGCACTAGTAAACTTTGGACTGTTTCTGGAGGCTCATTTTCAGGGACTAGTATTATGAATGGTCAGGTGAAAACGTCTGCAAAGCAAACTCCAGTCAGGCAGCCTTCAGTGATTAGNGTCTTTTTATAAATATGTTTCTAAAAACAATTAGAATTATAAAAAAAACTACTTTCTTTTGATCAGTGAATGATTAAATGTCCAGGAAGGAGTGCGGTTGTCACATGACCTAAGTTCTGTTGCACGTTATTTTAAATCGATTTCTAGGAGAAATTTACACAGTTGCACCAAGAGACAAGGAAACAGAAAGAGTATTGTAATAAGGATAAAAATGCTGGATTTCCTCCAAATATATTTCTTGCGGATGCAGATTGTTGCTGCAAGTCGCTGTTGATAGGAGATACATCAAAACGGACAGAAGAATAATTACTGCCATCGATTCTGCTTCGTCTTGCTTTGCTCAGCCACAGTCTGGATATATACAAATGAGAGGAATTTCAACTGACAGCTTTATGCAGTCACCACTGATTTCTAGTGATACTCCCAAATTAAAACTGCAAATTTCTGAGAAAATGGAGAAGGCTTTGAAAAAGGTAAAACCTGTGCTTGTGAATTACTCTAATGGAATTGCGAGTCCATTGTTAAGGAACCAAGGAGGCGATGATAGACCAGTTGACATGTTATTACAGAAAGCAGGAGCAGGACCCAACGATTTGATGAACAAGGATGATAGTGTGGCTGCAGTGAAAGCATCTCGATCGAAAAGAGCTGATAAAATCATAATCATTGATTCTGATGATGATTAAGACTGATTAGTGATTTGAAATTTGTAATCGTCCAAATGATAAGTTGGGTACTAACGGATGATCCAGGAGAAAGTGTAAACGGTCGTGATTCTTAATTGTAGTTGCGTTATAGGTAAAGTGGTACGAAGGATTTCCCAGGTCAAATTCTGATTCACGAAATCCAAAAACGCGCAATACCGTCGTCCTGATAAACGCCGAGGGAACTTTTGTACAGAATTGAAATCACATCATATGACTAGTCTATTTTGTTACACTTTACTCTGGGTCAACCGAAACGGAGAAAACTTTCTTTTCGTAATATGACTCAATATAACGAACCTATCGAAACGGTAGTATTTAAAACACTTCCCCTATCCTATACGTTTCAATTGAAGAAAAAATGACTTGATCTTTAAAAAGAACCCCTTGAATCTCCCCGATCCAGCAAGCCAGGCCTAGGAACTGTTTCATACCATACTTCTTTTAAAACACGTGCCTCACCTTAGTGCTGCATCAGAAATATGTTCTAATCTACCGAGCAAGGTGCTGGCACTATCACTATCAGATATACACTTAGTATTTGCATAGCCATCTTTTAGTTAAAAATATATGCGACAGCCATTCGCTCAAATCCAGGAAAGTTTAATTGTGTATACCTCATAAAGGCGAGCTTGCATCGATAACGACGACGTATTCGATTTAGATTTATTTCTATTAGAAGCTAGAATGAAATAGAATCAAAATAAGATGACAAACAAAGAAACATGAATTTCACGACTTTCACATACACCAGAGAACGAAAATATTAAATTTGGAAGTTTATCCAGAAAATGCTTAATTCGATTCTCCATGGAAAGCAACGGTAATTTTACACAAACCCATTCTACCTCGAAAGAGTTTACCCATAATTTCAGAGGGGTCAAGAAATTGAACTTGAATGATTCAATGAATCCTCAGTGTCAGACCATGCTAAACAAATCGTTTCATTGTTCATACGATTTCTTTTGGAGACTCTAGAGATGGATAGGACGGCTTGTTGTAGCTACTACATGGTTTCATTCAAATTGATCGTGGTTTTTTTTAATCGAACTTTCTTAAGATAGTTTCCCCACAAAACGCAGATTATTTTGTCGTTGGAAATCACTTTTGTTTGAAACTTGCTAAAACTAGACTGGCAATGTATTCGCGAAAGTCTTTGGTGACTTGTATCGATTCGACAGTTGTTAACAATTGTCAACTGTAAAACTGAAAAACTGTAAATAATAATGTAAATATTTTTATTATTTTGGTATTTAGAGTTTCGTTTTTGCTATATTACAAAAGTTGAATTTGCTACATGTAGAATTTCAATATACTTTATCCAGAATTTCCGGAAAGTTTGTATTTGGTTATTTTATACCTGATATTGTATTGGTTCCAACATTTTATAAGCCTGCAAGAATTGATTTCTTTGATACATATCAAACTTTACTTTTCAATGCCTAACAAAATTTTTCACCTTTGCACACCAAGCATGGAAATAGACTTATTACATCGTCATAGTTTCGCTCCTTGCCTGAACTGATACATCGCTACATCGCTAGCTCGCTAGCATGGAAACACTTCCCAATCACTTACGTCAAATTTTAACCATATATCTACCCTGGGTACCAGACTCTCAAAAATATACCATCTATCCAGCATCTAAAAAAACCTTCCAAGTACCATCACCCATTACTTTAGAGAGATCAGTTTTCACAAATCTCTCTTTGTTAAATGTTTGACAAACATTCGATGAGTACTCAAAGTTTCTGGAGAGTTTGTTTGGAGTATCATCAAAAATGTTGATGTTTACCAGGGTGAAAAAATTTTTTGTAATGATTGTAGGACAATTTGACTATGATGGATTAAGAATCATATGTTTAAAATGAAACTGAACTGAACTGTAGCCTTAGAAACTACTCTTCTCAAATGAGTAATTCTTCTGGATTTTTTGTCTAAAGACATGTCAATTTGCTCTTTACAGTCCTGGTGGCTGGGGGCTCCTTCGGGGCCCTATTTCGCGGGACCCTTAGTTGTACGCCCTAAAGGTATTCACCGTCGGCTACGCCACTGCCTCCAAGTTGAGATGGCAGGGATAGCATTAAAAAGGTCAAGAAGAGATCTTGTTTCCATAGGGGTCCCTTGAATGTTTGAATTTCGCAGACAAATATACTTATCCTCCTGTTATAGAAAATACTCATGTCTTTTCTTAAAAAGCCCTCTTCGTATGCACAATACGTTAGCTAGCCATCCGGATTTCCATGCATCTGGATTCCGGATAGTTGGCCATTGGGCTTGATTTATTTATATTTGAAGCTGGACTATTCGGTCGCAGAAATCCCATTGTTCACAATGTTTTTTTAAATGGAAATTGATAAGTGCTATGTTCAATGTTACAAAATCTGCCCTTGCTCCAGCAAGCTGGGTTTTATCTTAGCTCAGGGATGAGGTTCACGGTCCACGCGTTCCACATTACACCTTTCCAGGACCGCGAGAATCTGCGCTCCCCCGCGCACCGCAAATTATGGTATGAGATCAAAGTCCACGGTTGCGGAACAAACGAGAACATCCTTTCCAAGAATTTGCATTTCCAAAGAAACTTGAGACTGATACCGCCTTAATTGCCGTTATAAATGCAGTTTTCGACTCGTGATCTTCAACAGACAGATATTTTTAGTTTGTAGAAGTAGTTAACTTGAAGTTACCATTTATTTGGCGTTATTCATTTGCGAAGATTGCCAATTCTAGAAGCTTGAAGAGAGCAGTGTCTGGAAGAGGAGGTTTCTGGCGGGCCTGTGTGTTTGGCCTACTATTTACATCAGAATTGGCTAACTCTCGGAGATTCTCTTCTGGGGCAAGAGTATATAAAGCATCTACACAATGAACGATATTATCATTCGAACAAGCAGCAGTGAATATGCTGGAGGTAGCACGATTTACGGTGCTGTTTATTTGAGGCTTTTAGAGCCAGTTGCAGCAGACTCGATTTCGCTTCATTTCACCGGGAAAGAAACTTGTAAATGGCGGAAAACTGTACCAAATATTGGCACCATCAGTGATCGCAAAAGATCAGATTCACAAGAGTCTGGCTTTTCAGATGGGTCGGCTGCTACTGAAAGTTTTTCAGATAACTTAACTTTCAAGGAAACTGTCTTTGAAGGGGAGAAAACTCATTTTGAAGCTTTTTTCCTTCTTGCAAAGTTTCCAGATACTAGTGCTATTCCACTTGGCTGCTATGCTTTCCCTTTTAAATTTGCCCTGAAACAGGGTCTTCCAAATAGCTTCAAAAAGACATTTGTGCAAGATGAAATCAAAAGGACAGGTTATCAAGGGGAAGTTTGTTATTCGATAAAAGCAGAATTGAAGAGCTCCCTATCAAAATCAGAATCTGATATGAAAAAGTCGCAAGAAATCAATTTAAAAGATGAAAACTTCTTACAAAGACATGTTGATAAAGTTGATAAAACTGTTCGGCAAGAAGTGAAAAGCTGCTGTTGTTTTAACAAAGGTGTTATCATTCTTGGTGTGCAACTTGACAAACTTATGTACACAATCGGAGAAACAATAAATGTGAAATTCTCTGTTGAGAACAAATCTGTTGTTGAGGTAGAAACTGTAAAGATTACCCTAACAAGAACGATTAATGTAAAAGGACAAGTGGTTGATGGTAGTGACAACATGACCAGTGATGCATTTGTTGAAATTAGGCACATTGAAGTTCCCCTGCATATGGAAGGACAGAAAAAAAAGTTTTATGAAGAACCCATCCACCTGCCTGCGGATGATGAAGAAACACTATCTACCACTAATGGCTCAATAGTTACAAGTAGATATTGGATAGAGGTAGAGGTGATCGTACCCCTTGACAAAGTTCTGTCTATTATAGAGAAGATAGAGATTTATCCAAGTAGTATCAAGAGCTGGAATGATTGGACACCACCAGAATGGGCCAAAAATGTTAGAGTACAGCAAGTCAACAGAATGTGTGCAGTTCCAAGACATATCCTTGAGTCAACAGAGTTTGCAAATATTCCATTACCAATGGCTGGATTACCATCATGAAAGTAGTGAATGTTAAAAATGAAATGAGATACTTTTTTTGGTTGAAATTGGTTCTTACAGAATTTATAAATTAATCATTGCGCAAATTGATATACAGAATGTAAACAGACCCAATAAAGCAAACAGCTGCTACCTTGATTGACTTCTCCACACAATGTAAACGAAGATATTGATAAAAGATAAAATATAAGCCTTGAATATTATGATTAAACACACAATGTATGTTGTTCTTTCCATTTAAAGAACTATTGATCCTTGTTTATGGGCTATTTTCCCACTCTTACAGGTTGGGCTAGGAAATTTGTTTTGAGTTATTTTACCAGGCAGGATTTTCCTGTTAGCTGATTACTTTGTAATGCATAATACGTTTGGGCATGCAGTCTTACTTCAGCCCAAAACAGTTACCACTTATGGTGCTGACAAGCCAAGGCAATGAATCATTTCAACAAATGCAAGAAGTATCAGATACTTTTTGCACATAGGAGACAAACAAAAACATGATGAAACCATGTTACCAATTTGGAGATGAGTCATATTTTATGAAATGATCCTAAATAAAAGTAGTATCCCTAGCATGTTGTAGCATGTACTCCACCCAGTACTTGAATTACTAATATTTTATATTACTATGCACTTATATATAAAGATGCTGTTGATTGACGATTGTCATGGCTTGATTTTTGTAATTTATATTGTCAAGGTATATTGTTGTTGATTACAAACAATTTTTATTACAATGCACTTATACATAAAGATGCTGTTGATTGAGGTGGCTTGATTTTTGTAATTTATATTGTCAAGGTATTTTCAAAATTGGATGTATTGAATACATTTTCTAGCAGATTTTTGAGATACTGCTTTAGAATAATTTTCAGCTATTTGACCAATAATTGGTTACCAAAGTGTGCAATATTTCCTTTCATTTGCCTCATTCTTCAAATGTAAATTTCAGAAACTAAATGATAATGATTTTAGATTTTTAAATGGCCAGAAGCGAAAAACGAAACAATGCAAGTTAAAACAACGCAACTATATTTTTTATAAAACCCTTCTCTATTACTTCTTAAATATGGCTGTTCTGTAATACTTCAGTTCTGCAATACTTTCTTCGATATCATCGAAGGCTCTATGTTTCTCTTTCTTTGCAGGACTTTTTGAATATTCCAAAGGAAACCATCGACGGCACAATTCCTTCACAGTACTTACATCCACCATCCTATAATGCAAATGGTTTATTAGCTTGGGCATATATTTTTCTAGAAAGTTTTTGTCGGTATGTATCGAGTTTCCAGCAAGAGGGCATTTTCCCTTTTTAGTGTGCTTTTGAACAAATGCAAGCACAGTGTCTTCTGCTTCCTGTAATGAAGTTTTTGACTCCCCTACGGCCTTAGTCAGTCCTGATTTTCCATGGTGTTCTTTGCACCAGTCACCCATGCTTTCCATGACAGTTTGCGGTTGATGAATAACGATATCAGGCCCAAAAGCTACGACGTTCAGTTTTCCATCGGTTATAATACAGGCTATTTCAATAATCGTATCTTCTTCAGGATTCAGGCCAGTCATCTCAAGATCTACCCAAATCAATCGTTCATCCATGTTTGCTTTATCAGAAGTGATGTCTGTTTTCGAAGTGTAACATAGAAATAGTTAAGGGGGATGAATAGTCAAAAATCTCCAATTTTATAGTTTCTGTTAGAGAGCCAAAACGTGAAAAAATGAGTAAAACTTGCATTGCATTTACACAAGACACCCATTTTGTATAGAAAAATTTGAAAACCTAATCAAATACTTGTCTGAATAATTGGCTACGCCCAAAAATTGACCACGCCTTTTTCCGAGCACGCGGAATTTGCTAATATGGAAAGGATCATAACTTTTTTCTCAGAAAAGCCAGTGGCTTCAAATTTTCTACAGGTATAAACCTTTACTGGAACTGTGAGATAGACTACAATCACCTAAATTGACAGTGTCTGAGTACCCATGCCATCTTGTAAAGTTTTGCACTAAAAACAACCTGAGCAACTTTACAGAAACCAGAATTACATCAGACATACATTAGTGAATTAGACTTTTGTAGTCTACTTCATAGCTCTATGTGTTAGCAACATCTTCTGAAAGTTTGAGGTTGATATCTTTACCCTATCCCAAATTATCACCCAAGAAGAAACTGCTATCGGGTAAAAAATGCGTTTTCGGGAAAATCAAGTTTTAAATTGAACAACATGACAGTGTCCAGTTTTAAACAGTTGAGGCCTTAAAAGGCTCCAGATGCATATTGGGGCCCTTCCTGCTCTTGTTGGGCATCACTGTAGCCTTTCTTTTTGTTTCTTATTGCTTTTCTTCTTTTCTTTACTTTTTCTGAGCTTTTGTATAGTGCATTTTGTATGCGTTTGTTGTCAGATTTCTTGCATGCTGCCTGGCAATATCGGCCTGGTTTGATACCAAGTTTTTCCAGGACTACAGGCATGAATTGGGCACCATCATTGAAGTGGCCAACTGCCAAATATGTTGACAGCTCCACAGTTGGCAAGCTTGAGTGGTACTCCTTTGGTGCACGCTGCCAGATCAAGGCATTGAAGCTTTCATTTTGGTTTTGTGTCCCACCATGAAGAAATGCTTCAAGTAAACTTTCAGCTGATAGGGCATCAAAAGTTGGTCTAATTTCTTCTGCTATTACTTCAGGCAGTGGATGGTCATGGTGGTAGACTTCTGTGCCATTTGCAAGATCTTTTTGAAAACCACACCATGACGTTTCTCCTTCTGGGCAAAGATGATGGTGAGGGCTCTCATCTGTAGAGCGAGTGTGGTGCCAAATGGCATTGACAGCATTCTTCATTGACTGCAGGCTATTTACATTTTCCCTGATGGCTTTCCCATAGTACACCTGCAGACTGTCAATCCTTGCATCAGTAAGCCTGCCTTTTCCTCCCAGAGTTTTGCCATCTCTCAATTTTGTTTTTGCAATACGTTTCTTCAGTGATCGCAATCTAGATCCCATCCTTTTTTGCACGTGACCTACACATTCTAATTTTTCAACCTTGTGGTCATCACCGTAAATATTTTCCTGCACCAACTGATTGTAAGCCTTACTGTCTCCATCCCCTAAAAACTCCTTGTACCTCAAGTTGTACTTGGTAATTGATCTGCTAAAGATTTCATAGCAACCAACCGGATCCATACGGCCAGAGGATCCAGCAAAATTTGCATGGCATCTGTGCTGATGCCCTTCCCACCACTCATCAAATTCTTGGCTTCCCTCATCTTTTCTGTGGTTCATGCACTCTCTGCACTCTTTAGACATGACCTCCACATCTAGAACTTTCCCTGTCACAACGGAAATTGCAGACACAACCCCAGTGGAAGATTTGAAACCTCGCCTCCTCCATGTACCATCTCCAGACACACCAATATCAAATATATCATCATCTTCTTCTTCATAAAATTCTTTGACTTCTTCAGCAGCTGTCTCCATGCTCTCTTCAGCAGCCTCTCTGGTGACATCATTCAAAATCGTAACAGTGTCCCTGTATGCATTAGGATTTAGGGGAGCAGGAATATTCATCAGCGCAGCAAATTTGTCCAGTCCTGTCTTCCCAATCCCAACATTTCTTGCACCAAGAACTGCTCTCCGGTTGACCTCAAAAGCTCTGCCAATTTTCTTGGAGGTGTAGAAATCTTCCTTGAAGGAACAGGCAGCCCTTTGGCATGAAACTGATAGTTTTGAAGCAAAACCTTTCTTTGCTGTGGCATCCTCATTCATCGATACATGTCCAAGTTTGCATTTTGGGCAGATCAGCAAATCAAAGACAGACGAGAGTATCTCAACATCAACGAATCGATAACCCTCAGTATTGTCTGGAAACTCATCTTCGATGCTAGACTCGGTCGACGAAGAACTATCATCACTACTACCACTGCTTGTGACATCGGCAAGCTTTCTAACAGATGCTGGCAGCGATTTGAATCTTTGACGGGCAGCTTTTGGGGTTTCTTGGTCACAATCAGCTGATTGTCCGACGATGGGCCTAACTTCTTCCTCCTCGATTACAGTTTCGTTTTCCGTGCTGTTTTCACTCCCATTTGTAGCCAGTGAAGCTTCCTTACTTTTGGTAAAGCGATTACCGTAGAATTTTCTCTTCCTTCTTGGTTCACTTCGTACTTTTTTCTTCGGAGGCATGGTTTTTCGCAGCACACTAAATTCAAAATATTTCTCCACTAACTAAACTGTCAAACACCGTCGTCAACGAAAGCTTGTTGTCAAGCATGGCAGCCTCCTTTTGATGCAGTAGCCTCTTTTTTAAAAGCAAGGGCAATAGGAAACCATTTGGGGTTAAATTTTGTACTGAATGCGGGTTTTATTGGGGGGAAACGAAAAGTTAATCACCGTTGCCATTGGCAACGGCTGAGCTTTCTTGAATACTGCACATACTTTCTACAATTTTATGAAAATGGGCAACAATATTTGGACCAAAAGGCCTTGGATAGTACAAGCTATGGTATAAGTAGGGAAAAGGCATAAATTTGAAAAATTGAAAATTTTGAAAATTTTTGACTATACAGACGCCTTAANCTTGTTGTCAAGCATGGCAGCCTCCTTTTGATGCAGTAGCCTCTTTTTTAAAAGCAAGGGCAATAGGAAACCATTTGGGGTTAAATTTTGTACTGAATGCGGGTTTTATTGGGGGGAAACGAAAAGTTAATCACCGTTGCCATTGGCAACGGCTGAGCTTTCTTGAATACTGCACATACTTTCTACAATTTTATGAAAATGGGCAACAATATTTGGACCAAAAGGCCTTGGATAGTACAAGCTATGGTATAAGTAGGGAAAAGGCATAAATTTGAAAAATTGAAAATTTTGAAAATTTTTGACTATACAGACGCCTTAACAGTGCACGTGAAACACGTGAAAGTAGAATTCTAAGAGGCTGTACTCTTTTTGAACAGCCTCGTCTTGAGACAAAATTGGCGGGAAAATTCTGCGGGAAAATCTCGTTGATTTTCTGTAGCAATCAAGCAATCAATTCAATTTGATAAAGACGGCATGACTTCACAGCAGCGTTGAAAACACGACGCCATCTTGTTTTGGGGTAAATCTTTAGAAAATTGCTATAGGTTTCTATAGGAAATTTGCAAAAAGTTGCATGAAATTGCCCCTCTATTCTACCTCGGGATAGTGAGTAGGGAAAGGATAGGTAGCAATTGTCAGTCAGACCTAAATCAATGAAATAAACACACGAACATGCTGTTTTTAAAAGCAAAACAAAAATTTAGACCAAGAAAGCTGTGAGAAACTTGCCTTTGCGACGATAATGTCTCAGCACCACAAACTCCGTCCGCTGTAAGTTGTTCGTCACTTCTTCAAAGTCAACCTTATTTTTCGACGTTCGCCTGTCTATCTGCTAAAGTTTTGGGAAGATTTGAACAGCTTCCAAGCATTTAGAATTGATTTATTTCGATAAATAAACGAGACACTCTCGAAATCCCAGTGCAACGCTATACTTTGTAATGGCTTCATTTACCCCAAGTCTGATTTTCGAGCGCGAATTGATCAAGTCACGTGACATGTCGTCTGTATGAATAATCAGCCGCCAGCCGCATATTTTACTTGCTTTCAGAAGGAGATTGCTGCCAAGGTTTTTTTTATCGCAAAAGGAAAGTTTTTCTAAATGCCGAACATACTGCAGACCTTTCAGCTATTTGAAAATAGGAATTCGAAAACTATGTGCAGCCGAAAAACCCCGCAATGCACCACAATCATAATGACTTTTTAAAAGCGATGAACAAGCTTCAAAGACCAGATCCGTAATTTGCCCCAAAAATATCGATTGTCCAATCGTCTACAGAATAGTGATTCGTGCTAGAAAATTTCGCTAAAAGCTATCATTACATTAAAATACTTTTGATCAACAAAAAATGACGCACATAGGAACCTGAAAGACTTTTTTATTGAAAATAAACAAACTAAATTAGACAATGTTTTCGTAAATTTTCATCTGTACAATTTTTCTGAAAATTGAAAAATCCCTCTCGTGCTGTAGATTCCCCCCTTTCTTTTCCTAAAGCGCACCTGTCAGTGCCTGAAGCGAATATCATAGGAAGTAGAGGATCCTGGGAAATATGGTCTTGTCTAATTTACCATATTTAGAAAATCTGCATCCAAATATGGTATGTTTGATTGACAGCTGGGTCACATGATCGCCCATCCTTTGTTTTTCGAATGCGACGTTGTTGGAGTCGTAAACAGAAGGGAAGGACGTAGCCATGTTGGATTTGTTACGAGCACTTTAGAAAGGAAAAGTGGAAGAACTAATTCCGTGTTTTGTTTTTTATAAAGCAAGGTACCAAAATTAAAACCTAATAAATTGCCTCAAAGATGCTGACCTTTCTATACTGCTGAAACGTTTGGAGTAGACGTAAGCGAAAGGCAAAGCGTTGTGCATGGCCGCCACTGCCTCCAGGCTTGTGCAACGGGACTTCCTTTTTTTGTTTTCTTGAAACGTATGTTTACATTGATAGAAGAGTACTGTAAACTACTTTATTGAATTGCAGAAGAAATTTATGACACTTAGGTTGAAACTGGTGACTGATAAGGTAAAAATTAGGCAAGGAAAACGAGAGGAGAAAAGCCAACAGCTCGGGAACTTACAAGTCGAAGGAGGTTGGCCTTCGACGACAAAGGCATCCATCGTGAAGGAGTTACAGTCAAAATGGGAGGCTATATCGATAATGACATTGTGACTTTTTGAAGTATGAACATAAGAGTAGGAATAATTTATATACCTTGTTTTGAAATAAAAATAGACCAGTCAGGCAAAGACTAGGAATAATGTTTTGTAGCTTCAGATTGTTTTCACAAGGTATCATCGCAATAGGGCCTATTTCCCTGCAAGGTTTGAAAATCTGCTTGCTCATAAATATTTAATGACTTCGAAATTTTAGGAATTTGCATAGCCCAAATAATGCAACTTATTCTTGGCTCATGGTCTTACTTTAGTTGTAAGTAAGGAGCAATTGCCGTAAATTTAATCAAGTGCAATTTCTTGACGCGGAAACAAATAACATTCGCCTGCAACTCTTAAAGTGGCCTAAGCAAAATTTGGCCTAAAGATATTGTGGCCTTCTACATGCAAGATGCGTGATTTCGTCATGGAGAAAGAAACTAAGATGTGGCAAAATGAGCAGAATGCGTTGTCACAATCAGGTTTGACTTGACAAGAGATTAGTTCGTAAAATTAATTGTACAATTAACTGCTAGCTGGAAGTATAAAACCATTAAATACTTAATAAAATACAGACACGATTTCGTCATTTGTTGAAATTTTTCGTCATTCATTTTTTGCTAGGCCCTTTGAATGGAGAAACTTGTAATAATGTCTTACTGATTTCGTTTTTGAAGCATATTATTTTTTGATACGTATCTTCAAGGGAATTTGCTGTTTCCGGCTATTTCTTGTCTGGTATTTTCAATTTTGGATGTTAGTTTCCTTGTTGATCTGGCTTGTTTTGTTTCCTTGTTTGTGTTTTTATTGTGCTGTGGTGTTGTGGTGTAGCCTGGTGACCTGCTGACATGAAATGATTTTCGATACCCTTCTATTCTATAAATATATCCTAAATATATAAATATATATGTATGGATGGAACAGAATTTGATATTTTGACTCGCAAATTTTGCTCCTTGTAGCTCTAAATCGTCACTTGGAACTGTGTGCTAAAATTGTCACTGATATTTGCTTTTTGTTCAATGATTGAAATTGTAAAAAAAAATTGAAAACAACTTCATTTTTTCTTATTTAGTTTGCATAATATTTTGTGTTTTGAGGTAGAAATAGAAAATCCCACCATCAAATGGGTTGGGGAATATGCCTACCAGATTGCTTCTGTATATAAATAAATTAATGGTGAACAAAAATGAGGATCCAACACAAGTTAAAAATTTTGTAGAAAAATGAAGTGCCTAATGGAATAAACTGCCACACCCTTAGAAATTGATGTAGACTTTCTACATTTGCAAAATGCAGTGACATGTTTATTAGATACTGTGAGGTTGGCTTGGAAATCCCAAGGAAGCACTTTTTTGGAGTTCAATGAGCACAAATTAAAAAGATTTTCCCCATGGGACAGGTGGTACTTTGGAGGCATAATAAGATTGTTGCTCAGGTCTGAGCTTGGTATTTATCCTGACTTTAAAATATAAAATATTACTTGGGAATTCATTCAGAAATCAATTACCCCCCAAAGCTTGGTTACACTATTTAGTAAAAATGTGTTAGCATTTGGATATGAATTTCTGAAATCCTTTTAATCACACTTTTGTTGAGTTATCACTTCCAAGTTGAATGAGAACTTTTTCATTCCATCCAAATGCTTTCAAGGAGATCTTCACAGGCGAAAAAATATCTCAAATTGAGCCAAAAATATTGTCGACGCTTTTTTCCATCGTATTTCTAATGTATTTCTAACAGGTTTTCCTTCACTGTGAATCAAGCTGGTGTCAGTCAAGTGATTTCAGGGCTTGTGGCATCCGTGCCTGAGGCATTTTCTCTAATTTCCAAAAGATTTACAGTTGTAGTACTCTTCCAAAAAAGGTGATTCTAATTTCCCTTTTTTATTTTTTAGATTGTGACAACTACAATAACTGTGTAGTGAAAATGGTAAGATTCTGATACGTTAAAAATTCTGTGGCCCATTATTTTTGCTCAATAAAACACCATCAACTGATTTGATAGGTAACAGAAGCTTTTGAAAGGGGGTGATTTAGTCGAGTGGCGAATCACTCCATAAAAATCTTATTTACATCTGGCAAAGATTTGTTTGAGTTGCTGAAAAATGCCCAGAAAACCCCTAAAAATTCTTTGTTCTCATATAAAATCTTGTCCATTTTGGAGGAATGATTCCCCCTCCCCCTTACTAATTTGTTAATTTTAAGCAAAACTTACAGCACAATGAACTTGTAATTGCTAACACATTAAAACTGACCAATTAGCACCAAACTGGAACTTTAGATAATTACGCGTTGTGCAAAATGTTAATTCGATTTACACCAAGATCCTCTAATATTTATGTTATTTACTTTCAGGGGACAGTAGGTGGAGAACCAAGATTCCTGCTGAATGCCTTGAAACCTATGCTTGGAATTTATGGAGACATAAAGACACCTCAAGAAGTACTTAGAGTTGTGAAGTGAGTTTTATGATTTTTCCATACAGTACAAGCCTTGCGCACATTATGTCTCGTTCAATTCCTACCCTAACCATCCCCCCAGGGCAGCCCTGGGGTCGATGAAAATTGATTGCGCAAATGCCCGGGGTGCGGGGGAAATTTTTTTGGCGAATGCCCGGGGGCCGGGCACTGAGAAAATGCCATATTCCCAGTAAGTATAATGTGAAAGCTGCTGGTGTCGTCAGATGCCCCGGGGCCGGGGAAAAATTGACAGTCAAATGCCCGGGGACCGGGAATATTTTTTGTGCAAATGCCCGGGGGTGTCCCGGGGGGATGATCAGGGTAGGAATTGAACGAGAAATTAAGTTGACAAGAATTCCTAACAATTTTCAAGAGTTCTTCATAATCTGAAAAGTTCAAGAATCTTCAAATGAAGAACCGGAAATGAAAAGCTGAAAATTTTGCTTGGTGAAATAATTTTTTGAAGACTAATTCATATCAGACAAGCTGAAAGATTTTGTCCAAGTTATATGCAAGTGATGCAAACTTTTTCTTGCAAATTTGATTTGTGCTGCAATAACTCCTCAACTCAAGGTGGCAATTTGCATGGTACTGTATCAAAAACTGAAGTTTTGATAAAAGATTCTTCATTTTTTAGTTTGATGAAGGATGCAGAGAAACTGATGAGCAGATGCATATATTTGAATGTTCTTAGAGCAACTTGCAGTCAGTCCAAGAACACTGAAGCTCATGTAGATACACTTGAAAGGTATTATTTTTGGAACTACTAGATATTTCTACTGCTCCGTCGACTCTATGGAACATCCTTGGAAACAATTGGGGGATGCATAGCAATAATTATTCAATTTAACAGAATATGATAATTTCACGGCCCTGGCTCGATAAGCCATGCTTCTCCTGGGTCGTATAGAATACATTTTTTGTAGCTGTTAACCTTGTATTAGGATGTATTCTATGAACTGAATTGAATGATAATTCTAGGGGTACATAACAACAAAACTACAACAAAATAGAAAAGCATAAGAAATGGCAAATATAAACTACTTTTTGGATAAGACTATGTCTGGCTGGATGAAGTTAACAAGCAATAATGAGTTCTAATGAACTAGTAACTCAGGAACAACGTAGCAAGACAAAAACAACAGCAAATATGGTACAATTAATAATGATACATATAGATTGCCAATATTTCGCCCGGTCATGCAGAACTTCTTCGGGGCTGTTAGGAAGAGTTATAAACAACCCCAAAACCAATTGTATATAATTTTACATTGAATTTGCTCACCAATTACCAAAAGCCATAAAACCGAATAAGTGAGTGCTTAAAAGTGCCTGATCCACAAACCATACAAATATGAAAGTCCTCCTCTTATATGAATGATTTTCAACTTCTTCCAAGGTTTCTGTCATCTGGTGGATGGGGAATCCTAAACAAGTGGTTGAATGAATATACTAAAAGCGAGAATGGTCCTCTTTTGGTTGAGCTCTTAGAGGTAAGATCTTTAGAGAAAGAACCACATTAGATATAAAAGGCAATCAACACATAATATATTGTGCAGCAGGCTTTGAATAAACTAAGGAAAGACACATGTTTGTGTATTGTCTCTTTGCTTGAACATAATCAAATATCGTTGATAACAATAACTCTAAGACTAGAGTTGTCTTCAGCCACTTTTAACTCACTGAGTTAAAAGTGGCTGAAGACAACTCTAGTCTTAGAGTTAATTCCCTTTAAGCTATAATGTGATGTGTTAAGCTTGTTCTGAAATTTGCATAATGTTAATAAAAAGTTTGCAGAGCTTTCTGATTGCAGCAGAATGCTCACAATTTTGCCTCTACTATTCTCTTCACCGCTTGATCTCAGTTTGCCATTGAAAAATTGAGCTGTATTTTTGGTTTTTCATGACAAAGCATTTTTCATCACTTGATTGTTATTTTATCTTTTGCAGGTTCTCAGATTTCTCCCTGTGACAATTGAAATACTAAAACAGGTAGGAGGTTCATCTCAAATCAGATTCATTGTTGCGTACAGGGTAGAAAGGCATTATGAATTCCTGTAACATTAGAGAAAGTAGATCATTGCAGCACAGGTTACAGCGTATGGTTGTAGAATTCAAATAAATAATTGTTATATACAACTTTCGTTCTCTTTCTTGTCGTTTTTCCAGGCCTGGCCGTGAGCATTTTAGCAGGCGAGCGGTACATCGCTCTCCTCGGTATAGCCAGGCGGGCGATTTTCAGTATACCCAAAATCGTTAAGAAAAGTGTATGGATAAACGGGGAATGTAATATTCGTCTTTAAACAGCTAACTTTTCAAAACAAGAAGGCCATTCTCCAGCAGAAATGAAATGATAGTTGTATATAGTCGTAAATCAACCGCACTTTCACTAACGAGGTTATGAACAGAACTAAATATAGTAAATATAAGATGAATTATTAAGTACGGAGTAGAATCTTCAATCTTTCCCNTTCCAGGCCTGGCCGTGAGCATTTTAGCAGGCGAGCGGTACATCGCTCTCCTCGGTATAGCCAGGCGGGCGATTTTCAGTATACCCAAAATCGTTAAGAAAAGTGTATGGATAAACGGGGAATGTAATATTCGTCTTTAAACAGCTAACTTTTCAAAACAAGAAGGCCATTCTCCAGCAGAAATGAAATGATAGTTGTATATAGTCGTAAATCAACCGCACTTTCACTAACGAGGTTATGAACAGAACTAAATATAGTAAATATAAGATGAATTATTAAGTACGGAGTAGAATCTTCAATCTTTCCCATCTATCTCCTCAATGTTAGTTCCAATCCAAGAGCAGCCCTGTCGTCGTACTTTTCGAAAGTCTTTAGCGCAACAATCGATCCTTTTTTTATTGGTCGCCATGTTGAAATAATATTATCGATTCTGTGAGGGCAACTTTGTCGAAAGAACAGTCTGGTGTAAATGAAGCCATTCAAAAAATATGTGTCCCAGTAGCTATTTAAAGTGCTCATTTGTTTTCCGCCTGACTAGCTAAGTAGTTAACGATTTACAGTAGACGACTTCCTGAGTGTTAAAGAGGAGATTAAAAGGTGAGGAAATTTAATTAAGGTCAAAATAATAAGGGGATTAATTTCCTGTCAAAATTTTAGTAATGAATGAAAGCCCAAGGCGGGCGGTTTCCTTTTGAACTGACGGTGGAGGCGAGCGATGATTAGCTCGCCTCGGCCACCCGAGGCGAGCGTGGAGGCGGGTGCGGGCGATCGCCCGCCTTAAACGGCCAGGCCTGTTTTTCTCTCTGTTATGATGCTCCTCGTGTCTCTCCACTCGCTCCACCAAAATACTAGGCCCATTCGACTGATGGGCCTAGTATTTTGGTGGAGCGAGTGGAGAGACACGAGGAGCATCATAACAGAGAGAAAAACGACAAGAAAGAGAACGAAAGTTGTATATATAACAATAATAACAATTATTTATTTGAATTCTACAACCATACGCTGTAACCTGTGATTGCAGCGATAAGGCAGTATGGTCCAAAAAATCCTCATCGGAATTTTTTTAATCTTTTCAGGGAAATACTGGCAAGATCATAAAGTTGCTCACTAAGTTTGATGATCCAGGTATGTAAACAGATTTTTTGTAAAAACAGATTTGTGTTGTTGGTTTATTTCCTTTCCGTTCCTCTTGACATATAGATTTCCTTACACTATATATCTGAGTTGAATTAATTCCTATCTCCTAATCAATACGCACCATACCGTTTCATTTGCAACAATTTTCTACTACCGGTTTTTTTTTAATTTTGCAAAACCTATTCTGCTTTATCCCAGATTTATTTGTAATCAGAAAATAGTTTTAATCACACTCTGATAAAGACAAGAAAATTATGTTTCCTATCAAAATAGATGTCTCTTGTCCTTGTCTGTCATTTTATTGCCTTTCGAACTCTTTCAGAATTCAAATATTAATTTTCCTGAATCCATGACACAAAGGTATTTTTCTGTTTCACTTCTTATTATTTGCAATGCCATTTTAAGTCTCAGGAAATATGTTAAATTCTTAGATGTACGAAAGGGAGCAATGAAGCTTATAAAGCAATGGAAAGGAATGATCAGAGGTGGAAATAATGGTAAGCAAGCAAGCTTTAACTAATTATATTTTATCTAGGGATAATGACAAGGCCAGAATGTTAATACAAAACAGAAAAAAAGATTATATATATATATAGAACCTATGATTTCTAGAGCAAGCATGTTATGCAGTCAATGGATCAGAAGACATGTGATATTAGCCTTGAAAATGTTTGGGACTAATTTATTAGCCTTAAAGGGAATAGACATAGCTATATTGAGTGGTCGCTATAAAATAGGCTATGAAAACGCCCACACACCCATTGTTTCTTCAACTACACAATGAAACGGCACGCCAACAGTATCAAATATAGTAGACTATATTTTTAACTTGGCCCGAGCCAGCTTTTAACTCCCTTTAAATCAATCAATTCCCTTTAAAGAAGTTGGAGAACCTGTTACCCACATCGTATAGTTGGAAAGAATTGTTTGCAAACTTCTTTCTTGTTTCTTCCTATTTGTTATTCCCATTGTTTTATCAACACATCATTTTTTGTTGTATTTCTTTGATAGGTTCTGTAATGCTTTATTTAAGATGTTTTCTTTTTAGAAAAATGTTTTCTTTGATAGGTTCTGTAATGCTTTATTTAAAATGTTTTCTTTTTAGAAAAAGGACCAAAGAGCAATTCAACAGACATGACAAAGAGAGGTATGCTATATCTCTATTGTCTATTGATTTAAAATAAAAGAGGTTGAAAAAATGTTGAAGTTTGCTGGTTTGAATTATTTTTAAGAAAATGAGAAAACGATCTGAAGAGTATCTTTTTAGTGCTGTATGTTCCTATATTTTTTTCTTGTTTAAATGACGAAGATAATAATTTACCTTTTATAGCAGGATGAATATTTAAGTTTGATTTCGATTGGTAGAAAGTTTGTTTACGTGTCTGATATTTTTTTATTCCATTCTTGTAGGTGGAGAAGACAGTCCTGGTGGAGCAGGCAAAAGAGCAAGGTAGGTGATGCTGTAAACCTTACTTTATTATTTATGTATCCTCCAGAGTCTGGAATAGAATAAGCAGAGTGAGTAAGAATGTCCCAAATCCTAACAAACGAGGGGTCTGGAATAAACAGGGTGGGTGGAAAATTTTCTGAATCTTTGATTGTAAAGAATGTAAAACACAAGTTAAGTTAAGAATCATAGAAAACTGTATATTAAAAACGAAAATGCAGTTCAAGTCACATTCCAAGAAACAGGATTTCACATGTGACCCATTTCAAGAAGCTTGAAAAATTAATAAGCTTGGGGTCTGGATGAAGGATATCCTTGGTGGATTTGTTCAAATATTTAGTGAGTTGGAGGCTTTTAGAAAGTCAGACAAATTTTTGACAAGGTCATAGAGGTGTTAGCTTTTGGTTTTACATTCTCTGACCTAATATTTCTGACTGGGATGAGATCAACTTCTGAGTTTGCTTCTATTTTTTAGGCAAGGAAGTACAGATGAGAAGCTTCCACCTGAGAAAAAGGCCAAGCAAAGCGATGAAAAGAAGGACCAGAAAAAAGAAAAGGAAAAGGTGCTAGACTCCAAAGGTGAGCAGGCAGTTGACCAGGGTCATTTCTATTGATATTAAATTTCATTGCATTGAGCGATGACAGGAATAGTCTTTTCATTTGTAGTTGTTGCACAAAGTTGATCAGGGTCATTTCGATTGGTATTAAATTTCATTGCATCAAGAGACAACAGGAATAGTTGTTTCATTTGTAGTTGTTGCACAAAGTTATCATTTTTTCAGAGCACTGTTACAAAGCTTTCTGTTACATCTGCAAATTGTTATGAGATATGAGTTTAAGACTACTTTCACACAATGCCGGCACATTTTGAAAACGGTGAAAAATATGACGGTAGCAAAATTTCAGCTAGCGTTCACACGATACCGGCACAATTTGAAAACGATAGGAATTTTGACGGTAGCAAACGCGTTGCAATCTCTCTAAGAATTTCATGCCAAAGAAATGTACCCACACCTTAAGAATTGATCAGCCTCGTTTTGAAAGCATCGAAAAATGTTCCGTTTTCATCGTTTTGAGTGTTCACACGATGCCGTTTTAAACATGTGCCGGTTAGAGTTCCGTTTTCAAAATCTACCGTTTTCAAAATCTGCCGGCCGTTTTCGTGTGAACCCTATCTGTCGCATTTTTCACCGTTTTCAAATTGTACCGGTATCGTGTGAACGCAGTCTAACTTTGCAATGGATACAAATTTGTCTTCTATCATTTAGAAATTTCTAGAAATTTAACTAAGTGCATGGTCTTTTAAATTAGCTTCATGTTGAATAGTACTAGAAATTGTTTTATTTGAAGCTACTAATTGATTTTTTTACAGGAACAGCCATGATAATCGGTCAGATGAAATGGGGTTATATTAGCTCTTTTATTAGTCAACTTTTTGTTATAGTTCATTTGCCTAAGCCTTTTGTCCTCCTCTAATTTTTTTCCCAGGAAGGAATTTACCTTTATAACAAAATTATTCAAACTTTATGATAGCAGTTGCTGTTGAAAGTTTTGGATTCATGAATGCAATTGTGTCAATCGCAAAACCTGTCAAGAAAAAGAAAAAGCTGGCCTCTCCAAAGGTAAATATGTCAGCTAATATGCCAATTTTTTTTATTCTATGAATCCACATCGTTAATTATACCTAGGTTTGTCCAGCTAGTGAAATATCTCAATTTCCTGTAAGAAAGTAAAAAGAAACCAATTAATTTCATAATTTCAAGATTGTGACATCCTTGACCTATTAAGCTAAATTTGCTTCTTGGAGTTTCTTAGATTCCTTCAGTTTAGGCTACAATGGAAGCAAAGAACTCGTTTGCTAAACTTTTAACATTTCCCTAGCATTCAGACCATTTTGATGATTGACGAGTTTCACGCTTCATTTGCCTTATATTTTATTTTATCGCTGTGTCAATTTACACTGCCATCTTTACCACAAAAAGGCCGTAGATATATTTATTTATTTCTAGCAAGAGATGATTCTCGATGTTCATTTTTCATTGCTAATCTTTGTCATTTGTAGACAACACTACCACTCGATGAAATTCTGAGTAACAAGAATTTGGATGGCGATAAGTAAGCAATGTTTATTTTTTATTTTTATAATAATGATAAGAAAGATGCATATCGTCTAACAGTGATGTTTTGCCACTCAACCTATCGAGTGTTTTACTTTTACCCAAGTTAGNTTGATGATTGACGAGTTTCACGCTTCATTTGCCTTAAATTTTATTTTATCGCTGTGTCAATTTACACTGCCATCTTTACCACAAAAAGGCCGTAGATATATTTATTTATTTCTAGCAAGAGATGATTCTCGATGTTCATTTTTCATTGCTAATCTTTGTCATTTGTAGACAACACTACCACTCGATGAAATTCTGAGTAACAAGAATTTGGATGGCGATAAGTAAGCAATGTTTATTTTTTATTTTTATAATAATGATAAGAAAGATGCATATCGTCTAACAGTGATGTTTTGCCACTCAACCTATCGAGTGTTTTACTTTTACCCAAGTTAGAAGCATATTGACGAAATTAAGGCAGAAAAGATCACTAGTCTTCTTTCAATCAAAGCTAATTACTTGTGCACTTTTCAACGAAGATGTTGAGGAAATACGTAGATTTCTTTGTGAAAATTTTATTTGTTTCCTTGCTTTGCATGATGCTTATTATTATTCTACTTATAGAAATGCAGATCCACCGTATTCTTCACCAATGAGGGAGGATCAGGACAGCAAAGGTTTGAAACCATAGCTTTAGTTTTTTGTATTGTATTACTAAACCTTGTTCGTGTTATTGTGGTGAAAGCATATTTAGCTAGATACAACATCCAATATCTTGCTACATAGTTGCTGCAAGAGTAAGGCAAGATTGTTTCAATTCTTTACATCTCCCTCTTGAATGACGCACGTTGGTATTGTTTAGAAATTCGTGAATCCGTTATTCCTTTAATTTGATAAGATTTATCTATTGTTCTTCCCAACAGACAAAGTGATGGATACCAATGGAGAAGGAAACAACGTATGTACATTCTGCATTCTTCTTCCTACACTCTTCTTCCTACGTTCACTTTCTGTTGTTACCCCTTTCGTTAGAGTCAGCCTAAGCCGTTAAAATTTGCAACGTAGCGGAATCTTGAACAAAAAATTCTGGCCGAGGGAGCGATAGCAAGAACAATAGAAAACGCAGCTTTTTGTCGTTTTTTGGTCGTTTTTACCATCCCTTGCAAAAATACAAATGTACGAAGGGAAATTAAGATTTTCGAAAAATCTTTCGTGGTCTTGTTCCTAATACTTGGATACATGCTTGTTCAAGGGGCCTAAGGATTATCGCAAGATTTGAAGGAATACAATTGTATTGAATTTGCTTGGATTCACACTTTGCTTTCACTAGAATATTGTTTTTCAAGTTCATTTTAAATACATTTCTGGCAGACACAAAATCATTCAGGTAGGCCTAAAAAGATGCCAATTTTAGTGCTTAATCTAAAACTTTTTTTGGTTTGGCGCTAACATAAATAGATCCGGAGATATCCGCGAATTAATGATGTTGAGTAAGAACTTGTTTTAACTGCTCAATCTTTCCACGTCAACTGATCTTTAGATTGTTGACTTTTTCCATCAACTAACGCAACATTGTTTTTTCATGATAGTGTCATATATTCTTTTGTTGTGTGTGCTTCCATGTTGGTTTGAACGAATGATGAAATTTTACTTTTCAATGATACAGTGGCACCAAGGAACCTTTCTTGTATCAAATATCTCACGATACGATTTTCTTACGCAGAGTGATCAGAGTCAGAAGACTGAATCAAAGGATACCAACGGTATAGTGCTTTCATATTTTTCGACAACACTATTTTTCAGCAGTCCCTCTCTCCCATAGCATTAGGAGTCTGGTCTCTGTGTAATTGTTCTGTGTCGCTGTCTCCATCCAGAAACTGACGAAGGACGCAAATCTATCAGCTTGAAAAATACCCTACTGTATTCTCTGGACAATTTCTTTAGTCTTCCTTAACACTTGATTATGTTATCCCGCACGTCTCCACGTTAGTGTGTATTCACTGCTAAGGATAACAGGAATTGTTAGTAAATTTCGGACTACGTTTCCATCTCATATGGCTCAATGGAGGTTTTTGGTAGCAAGGAGGGAGCACGACTATAAAAAATATGGGAAGTACTCTCGAGTCCGGNAGAAAAAGAAAAAGCTGGCCTCTCCAAAGGTAAATATGTCAGCTAATATGCCAATTTTTTTTATTCTATGAATCCCCATCGTTAATTATACCTAGGTTTGTCCAGCTAGTGAAATATCTCAATTTCCTGTAAGAAAGTAAAAAGAAACCAATTAATTTCATAATTTCAAGATTGTGACATCCTTGACCTATTAAGCTAAATTTGCTTCTTGGAGTTTCTTAGATTCCTTCAGTTTAGGCTACAATGGAAGCAAAGAACTCGTTTGCTAAACTTTTAACATTTCCCTAGCATTCAGACCATTTTGATGATTGACGAGTTTCACTTTTCATTTGCCTTATATTTTATTTTATCGCTGTGTCAATTTACACTGCCATCTTTACCACAAAAAGGCCGTAGATGTATTTATTTATTTCTAGCAAAAGATGATTCTTGTTCATTTTTCATTGCTAATCTTTGTCATTTGTAGACAACACTACCACTCGATGAAATTCTGAGTAACAAGAATTTGGATGGCGATAAGTAAGCAATGTTTATTTTTTATTTTTATAATAATGATAAGAAAGATGCATATCGTCTAACAGTGATGTTTTGCCACTCAACCTATCGAGTGTTTTACTTTTACCCAAGTGAGAAGCATATTGATGAAATTAAGGCAGAAAAGATCACTAGTCTTCTTTTTATCAAAACAATTACTCATGCACTTTTCAACGAAGATGTTGAGGAAATATGTAGATTTCTTTGTGAAAATTCTCCTAGTTTAAGCATTTCATGTGACCTTCAAGTTCATCTTATTTGTTTCCTTGCTTTGCTTTGCATGATGCTTATTATTATTCTACTTATAGAAATGCAGATCCACCGTATTCTTCACCAATGAGGGAGGATCAGGACAGCAAAGGTTTGAAACCATAGTTTTAGTTTTTTGTATTGTATTACTAAACCTTGTTCGTGTTATTGTGGTGAAAGCATATTTAGCTAGGTACAACATCCAATATCTTGCTACATAGTTGCTGCAAGAGTAAGGCAAGATTGTTTCAATTCTTTACATCTCCCTCTTCAAAGATATTGTGGACCAAATAGTAACAATTTAAATACCTTGCTGGGAAGATTAATTATTTAGAAATTCGTGAATGAATTATTTCCGTTATTCCTTTCATTTGATAAGATTTATCTATTGTTCTTCCCAACAGACAAAGTGATGGATACCAATGGAGAAGGAAACAACGTATGTACATTCTGCATTCTTCTTCCTGCACTCTTCTTCCGACGTTCCCTTTCTGTTGTTACCCCTTTCATTAGAGTCAGTCTAAGCCGATAAGATTTGCAGCCCTGTTCAACGTAGCAGAATTTTGAACAGGAACATTCTGGCTGAGAGAGCGATAGCAAGAACAATAGGAAACGCAGCTTTTTGTAGTTTTTTTGTCGTTTTTACCACTCTTTGCAAAAAATATAAATGTTCGAAGGGAAATTAAGATTTTCGAATAATCTTTCAATAGACTTGTTCGTAATACTTGGGTACATACTTGTTCAAGGGGCCTAAGGATTATCGCAAGATTTAAAGGAAAACAATTGTATTGAATTTGCTTGGATTCACACTTTGCTTTCACTAGAATATTGTTTTTCAAGTTCATTTTAAATACATTTCTGGCAGACACAAAATCATTCAGGTAGGCCTAAAAAGATGCCAATTTTAGTGCTTAATCTAAAACTTTTTTTGGTTTAGCGCTAACATAAATAGATCCGGAGATATCCGCGAATTAATGATGTTGAGTAAGAACTTGTTTTAACTGCTCAATCTTTCCACGTCAACTGATCTTTAGATTGTTGACTTTTTCCATCAACTAACGCAACATTGTTTTGTCATGATAGTGTCATATATTCTTTTGTTGTGTGTGCTTCCATGTTGGTTTGAACGAATGATGAAATTTTACTTTTCAATGATACAGTGGCACCAAGGAACCTTTCTTGTATCACATATCTCACGATACGATTTTCTTACGCAGAGTGATCAGAGTCAGAAGACTGAATCAAAGGATACCAACGGTATAGTGCTTTCATATTTTTCGACAACACTATTTTTCAGCAGTCCCTCTCTCCCATAGCATTAGTAGTCTGGTCTCTGTGTAATTGTTCTGTGTCGCTGTCTCCATCTAGAAACTGACAAAGGACGCAGTTCTATCAGCTTGAAAAATACCCTACTGTATTCTCTGGACAATTTCTTTAGTCTTCCTTAACACTTGATTATGTTATCCCGCACGTCTCCACGTTAGTGTGTATTCACTGCTAAGGATAACAGGAATTGTTAGTAAATTTCGGACTACGTTTCCATCTCATATGGCTCAATGGAGGGTTTTGGTAGCAAGGGAGCACGACTATNCCTGGGCGGAAGATGACAATTTGACGAAGATCTTTTATTTTGAGCTTGATGAAGAAGAACGAGGTTAGTGCGAAAGTCAAAAGAGTGTTCCTTTGATCTTTATCTGTTGTTGTAATATATATTGAAACTGTGCTAACTTTTGGGAAATCACTACAATTTGATTATGTTAATGATCTTGGATGAAAATTATCTCTTTTGGGCATTTATGCCAAGGACCGAATTGATTCAAAAGATATTGCATATTCTAGAAATGGGGTTGAATGAGTGACAACTTGTATTTTTAGGTGCTACTAGAGACCCTCTGCTAACCATGAGGCTTTGCATGCTGTGCATGAGAAATCCTCACAACACTGGCCTAGCATCAGAGACTTTCAGATAATCTGAAAGTCCATTTGCAATGCATTCTGGGACAGCAACGGCGTGCAAAGCCACATGGTTAGCAGAGGATCTTTAATTTTGAAGGATGCTGAAAAGGCACAAGTGATTATTATCAAATCCTAGCTTTATTCTGTACCATCCTTTGACTTAGTTACAACGGTCATCGAGAAAGCTCAATTATCCCACAAGAATCACATTTTTATATGCATTCACTATATTCGGCTAAAATGGAAGTTTATTAACTTGATCTGGTTCTCTTTATAGCTGCAATGCATCACACTGTGAATTTCATAACAGCAAAACATAATGAACTTATCCGCGAAAGAGAGGTCAGTATATATATTCTTGTTATCATTCTCTGTTCAAGAAATCCTCGATTAAATTGTTCAATTTGGATAACGCAAACACTACTATAAACATTTTCAGACTTAATAAATTGTTTCTCTATTTGTTATTTAATTTTCTAAATTATGCAAATTATTATTTTGGTATATTTTGCAAACGTATAGAATACTGGCTATAGATATGATTAATTATAAGAAATGAAGATGATAAATCTATATACGCCTGCCAACATTACTGATCATCATTTTTGCAGTTTCATGCACCCTTGCGATGTTTGTTCTGGATTTAGTAAAAAAAACTGTCGAAATTCTAACTACATATTATCTTCTTGTAGGCGTTAGAAAGTGCACGACGAACAGGAGAAGACAGAATGGTCGAAAAAGTAGCAGTATGTATTTTTATGTTTAGAAAATATTGTTATTGTAATTATGTCTTTGACTTTGATATCTCCGTATGTGTCGAGAGCTGCTTTCTGGAGGCTGGGAAGACAGAATGGTAGCGTGTCTTGATGGTCATTTTAAATGTTTCAGGCTGCTTGCAAGCCTCGCTTATTGCTCAAGAAAATCATGTTTTTCTGGATTGGAAGTCCCATTGCCTACGGATTAGTTTACTTGGTATCTCGAGCAATTTATCTAAGCAATTTCTCAGTTTTGTTTATTTTGCAATTGTAACATCTGTTCTTCGAATTTTAGTGGCGGAGACCAGGCGTCGTTGAAATGACTTCGTTGCCAGTTGAACCTGGTGAAAAGAGTCGAGAAAAGTACATTCAGGTATACATATATTTATTTTGTTTTATATTCAAGGCATCTTTTGAGTGCAATGATTTTTTGGGATTTCGGCCTTACCCCATGGATAAATCCATCGATGTTAATTTTCCTTGTGTTTCTTTCTTTCATCGTTATATTTACTTCGGTATTGTATGGTTCTCAATAAGCTTAGTGTAGTTAAATTGTTAAGTTTAGTTAATTCGACGACTCTAAGTGTCCTTTATGTACTGATATTCTGCCCCTTTTTATGGCGTCTATTTGTATGTGTGTAGAGTGAAACAGCTCAGCTGGTTAGACGGTAGAAAATATTGGTTGTGCTTACCTTGAAAATTGAGAGACAAGCCAGAGGAGCATGTAGAAGTCAGGATGCTTTAGTGACTGTTTCAGCTGTGTTCCAACTATTCTTGCTATTGATACTTTTAACAACTTGAGTGTTGCTAGAACAGCAATGTTTTGATAATCTTTTATTTTCTGCCCTTCATCAACTTCCAATTTGTATCTTGCAGAAAGAACGAGAGCAGAAAGTTCTTGCGGACATATTTCTAACGAAAGCGAGGTTAGTGTACAAATTATTAAATTTTAGAAATATGAAGTATATAAGGTGAAAGCAGCCCGCAGATTTGGCAATCTGTGAAATCCACTTTACTTTGATAATTGTATCATTTGTTTTCTAATTGGATTGCAAGATCTAAGTTCTTTTGAACGACTCTAAAATGGATTCTAAAATTACTTGATCAGAGATGGGTACTGATGGTTAAGCAGATGGCAAGCAGAATTGAAGATTGAACTGCTACTTGCAGTAGAATTGGTATTTGGTAAAATTTAAAAATATTTGAAATTTTGATGCACAAAATTGTCGAAATGAATCCTCAGATCTCTTCACGAAAGTTCTGTTTAATCTGAAAAAGCTTGAGTTCAATGTTATTTTTCTTCTATTTCAGCTTGCCAGATAGTCCTGCAGAGCCAGACAACGATAACGAAGAACACGGACCTTCAGATCCAAAGCTAATTCCACACGATGAGGTATAGTTTCATTTCGATTAATAAAGGTTTTCTTTCCTTTGAATCTATCCAGAAATAGGATTATTACAGAATGTCAGAAAAGGCAACCAAAATCTAATAAATCAGAGCAGAGAAGAAATTTCAAAGATGCGAGAAAGAAGAATCTGACGTCATTGGCCGGTTTGGGATGTCAATGCAAAATGACAAAGTTTAAGTTTAAGTATTGCGAATAAGTGCATAAGCTTTCTAGCTATTCTCTTTCCGATACTTCTTACAAGCTTGAATTTAAGGAAACATTGTTTATCATTGGCAGAATTTGAGGGAAAAGATATTCAGCCAACGTTTTGTTACTTTCTGCAGTTGTTCTATTTTTTACCTCTCGAAGAGTTCTCATCTTGTTAACTTTTCTTGAGGACGACAATTTCTTTGTTCCAAATGGCAACTTTTGCCAAATTGCGGGACACCGCTGCAGTGTACCGTAAATTATTTTATTGTATTGATTTAAAGAGATATTTAGTCCATTCACTGAACTTACCAATCGACTGACAGTTCTCTTGCGTTGAGATCTTTAACAGTTTACTTCTGATTTCAGGAAGGGACATTTTATCCCAAACCATCGATACCTCTTCAACAACAACAACAACCACAATCATCATTATCATTATCATCAGCGACTAGCAGTTCTCAATCGACCAACGATACTAACGCAAAAGGTGCGAAACGATTGCCTAGACAACAATATGTTTGATATTTTATGTTGTTTCAGTGTAAAACTTTGAAACTTATTAGACCAAAGTGAATATAATTCATTGTGAAAATCGTATTTCCACAGTAAAAACCTGAAAATAGGAACCAATATTTTCCAGCCAGCCTTCTTGGGTGTTATACCACCACAAATTACCAACCACGTAATGGGATGATGAATGCTCTAAAAATTAGTTGATATAACAACGCATGAGTCCCAGGCATTCTAATAGATTTAAACTTAAGAATAAATGTCAAATTTTATGCCCTACAAGTATGTATTGCTAGATTTGAGGCTGTTGGTTCTTAGATTTGAGCTTTATATTTAACACACCCTCTCATATTTTGTTATTCATTTCCTTAAATTTCTCATCACTTTTACTTATCCTAAACAGGAAACGGCAGCAGTTTGCTTGGTGACCCGCCCGCAGAAATGATTGCCAATATGAAAGATAAAGGTACGAGAAGTACAATCTGATCATTTGTAAACTTTAAAAGCGAACAGTAAATCGGTCGGTCTTTAAGTTACTAGCTGTGTTGGTCGGTAGATGAACGAAAAGAGTGAATACAGCCCGATGCCTTATAAATTGGAATACTTGCAAACAATAGTTTCAGAGATAGTTTGAAGTCTTTTTCGCAGTTTTTAGGGAATTGATCTAGGCGGAATTAGTTTTATTTCATATTTACTTTCTGATTAAGAAGCAAGCTCAGTTATGTCACAGAATAATATGCATACCGAAAGTTAACCACATACGTGTTTTATATTTCCGTAGTATTCGACTGAGAAAGGGGGTGGGGGGGGGGTGGTGGGTGTGAGAAAACTATCTCTAGAAAATGTCTAGAGCCATTTTCCGTCCTAATCGCACGCTCCGTATACCTTATAATGTTTTAATTATCTTGTAGACATGTCTCCGGCTGTTCATAACATCATGAAAAAAATTATGGTAAGTAGCTATAATCGCTTTCTGTAGCTTTCTCAAGTCTTGCTGGTTTCATATCCTGTGTGTCTTTTTATTAACATTAAAGACACATTCATAACCATGGCCCTTTGCGCGCCGAATGAAAACAAAACAAACATATCCTGCAATCTTCGCCATTAGTGTTTGGATGTTTTTGTAAAATTTAAATGTTTGCATTTCGTGAGCCTGAAACGACATTCATATAATACAAAGGATTACTTTGGGGCCGCAAAGGATCATGGTTAGATGTGGGCAACATAGCATAGCAAGCAGATTTTTTAGCATGGGTTGGGAAGCGAATAACAGCCTTAGTGAAGAGGAAGCAGCACTTGTAGTCGCCTTTGCAATGCTTGCACAATATTGCAAGCGACGCTGTGCCGTTATTTCTTTGGAGACAATCAGCAAAATTCGATATCAAATAGCAGCAAATGTAGTGCCCGGGAAAACCAGGTTAATCCATAAAATGTAGCAAGGGGACTTGTTAACAGAGGTTTTACAAAGAGTCTGGATTCAGCGAGAATTTATACATTTTACTTTTATCACTGTTGTGCACATTCGAAAATTCGTTTGATTTTTGCAAAATGTATAAAAATATCTCTAGATCCAGACTCTTTTGTAGAATAGCTAAAAGGTCTATTCCAGTGTCAGAACTTACAGCTAGCATTTCTAGTAAATAGTAGGCCGTCTATTTGTTATCAAAACCTTACAGTTGAACTACAAGCAATCCTGTTAACCATTTTCACCTCTTCCGTAGGTTGGTCCAGGATCTCCTCAAGATTACCCTCGTCCTGGTGGGCCGGATTTCATGGGACGTGGTGGCAGGCCGATGGGTACTTATCTTACAATTTATTTATCTCATTCCTTCCTTTATTGTTAATCGTAGTTATACTGTGTTTAAAATATCTATAATACAGCTTTTTAAGGCAAACATACAACAGAAATAGTATAGTATGCATTTAAATAAGGCAATTTCATGAAATTTGAAATCAAACTAAGATGGATCTGTTTTAAACCGTTTAAATAAAACGTCAAAAGAGTACCTCTTCTTCAGTATGATGTTGGAACTTTTCTTTCCAAAGGTCCGGATGGATTTGGCGGTCCACATCGCTTTCCATTACGAGGTGGCCCGCGACAACCAATGATGCCATATCAAGGACGACCGAGAGGGAACTTTAGAGGAAGACCCATGGCACCCCGTGGTGGACCAATGCGCCCACGATTTCATGGACCACCAATGGGAGGCATGCAAGGAGGCAACGAGGTAATCGAAACTGTTTTAATTACACACTCTTAACTTATTTCTTGTTTATTTATGTTTGTTTGTTGTCTCTCTTCGTGATCTTTCCAACAATAGTTTGAAAGCACAGCTCAATTTGATTAGAATTTTGACTCGTGGGCTATACTCATAACCCTTTGGTGCCTAGTATTTGCCAGGTTTTCTCTTTCTAGCTATTTAACAGTTTTTAAGTACCACTTCGTTGCCAGAACGACATGACCATTCTATTGCCTTGTGGGTAAAAAGATAAAATATTGCAAGAAAAGAAATTGTTTTCTTCAAGCAAAAATTAAACACCAAAAAATTAAAAAATTCCCAAACTTAGTTGAAACTTTGGACGGTCAAAGAGTTTGAATTGTTAGCTAGTTGCTTGAGATTTGCATTGAATTTCCAAATAGTATTTATATTTTTCTACTCACCTCTTCGAGGGATCAGATTCCTACATTATTCTGGTTACACTGAGTAAAGTTTAAGCATATCATTTACAGGAACATTACGACGGTTATCATGAAGAAGAACAACACTACCGCGGTGGACGTGGAAGAGGCAGAGGTGGACCCCCTCCTAGGGGGAGAGGTAAACGAGGTACGTGACCAGAAAATCTACAGATTTATGGGGCATTGGTTCTTCATTTTCTCGAATGTTTCGTGTGTAAATATTACCTAGATGTCTGTCTAAAGAAGAGTCTGCATGGAAAATAAGGACAAAGGTAGTCGCAATTTCTGTTTGGTATCAGTGGTGGCTGGATCAAAATCTCTTCTGAAGTATCGACATGAGTTCAGTTTTAAATTTAGATTGAATAACTCATAACTGGAATTTATGTCCTTGGGAATTCTAGAAATTATTTTCAAAATTTCGATGAAATGTTGTAATCCAGATAATGTGCTGAGTTAACTTTTGTCGTGCCTTGAATTACAATCACATTGAGTATTAGTAACCCCTCTACTTTGCTGAAGTAATGTTTGCCATTTTCTTGTTCTTGATCTCGGTTCCCTACCAATATTTCATTACTTTTTTTTCAATAAGGACATCGCATAATGTGCAAATCCCTAACAACAACTTCAGGTTTTAAGGCTTCACTTTTATGTAGCCCCCCAATTACGCGCACCGCTTTCGGTAAATATTTTCGTGCAATTTCTGTGACCCAAGATTATGTGTTTCGCGTGAGACTATTATTCCTGCTAAGTATCTATGGGTGTGTTTGATTGGTACCAATTCTGAAAACGGTAGACTTGGTAGACTCGGAATTCGCGTTTGATTGACCCCAAAATTCTGGAAACGGTAGGTTTGGTAGGTTTGGAAGGCCTTCTGAACCTCCTGCTCCAAAAGTCAGAAGGTTTGGCAGACTTTGGAGAGATTCTCATTTTCATTAGCAAAACCCTGGTGGTGAATCCGAAACCTGCTGTTTTGAATATTTTTGTGTTTGATTGGGAAATATATTTCTGTCTCTGCGAAGTCTACTATTTTCAGAATTTGGTAGGTTCGGAATTACCAATCAAACACACCCTATGTTTGATTGGAAGACTTCAATATTTGTTTCATTTCGTCGTAGAACCTCCGATGTGCCGCCATTATATGACAGCAATGGGATGCAGAAATGGCAACAATTGTCATTTTCTACATCCATCGAAGAATGGACCTTCCAGATAATGTGAAAAAGAACAGTTTCATCAGGACAGTGCAGCGGTAGAAATTATTTGAGCCAGAGTCTCCATATGGATAGAATCGCTGAACTGTGGTATCTTTTCTCATTTCATGGGACTTATTGAAGTGGAACAAAGATCGCTGGAAAATGAAGGACCAAGCAGCTTAAGAACCCGCTACTAAGAAACCAGAGCTGTTTGATTTCTTGGCATTTTGACAAATTCTCTAAAGCTGGGCGTACCATACCATTGACATTATAGAAAGGTTTCGTCTAAAGTCTGTCTCAAGTTAGATGTCACGTGAGATTTGCGATAACGCAAAATTCCTCATGGAAAACTCTTCAATTATTTTTATTCGCGGGCATTTTCGCGTGACATCTAATTTGAGACAGACTTCTGTAAATAGATTGTTAGAAATGAACTTTGAGGATTTAGATCAACATTGTCGACCATTGTTTATCATTTTCAGAAAATCTGGAAAAAAATCAGCCTACTGTTTCTCATATATCCGTTTTTTAGTAGCGAATTCTTACTGCAGAGGCAATTTTCGAGATGATTGATCAGTGCTCTGTCCGACACGGATTGATTTCTTGAATTATAGGGAAACAGTCAAGTCCCATACATATTACAAATAGCCGAAAAGCGGACTCTGGTCCGGTCCGGTGCGGTGAGACCGAACCGCCCAACAAGAAAAACTACCCAGTTGATATTTTGGCCTTAAAGGCAGTCTGTCACGCATCTGATTGGGTGATCAGGATAATACAAAGAATAGGAGGACCGAATGGCTGCTGCACTTTCTACGGCCGTAGANGCTTAAGAACCCGCTACTAAGAAACCAGAGCTGTTTGATTTCTTGGCATTTTGACAAATTCTCTAAAGCTGGGCGTACCATACCATTGACATTATAGAAAGGTTTCGTCTAAAGTCTGTCTCAAGTTAGATGTCACGTGAGATTTGCGATAACGCAAAATTCCTCATGCAAAACTCTTCAATTGTTTTTATTCGCGGGCATTTTCGCGTGACATCTAATTTGAGACAGACTTCTGTAAATAGATTGTTAGAAATGAACTTTGAGGATTTAGATCAACATTGTCGACCATTGTTTATCATTTTCAGAAAATCTGGAAAAAATCAGCCTACTGTTTCTTGTATATCCGTTTTTAGTGGCGAATTCTTACTGCAGAGGCTATTTTTGAAATGATTGATTAGTGGTCTGTCCGACACGGATTGATTTCTTGAATTATAGGGAAACAGTCAAGTCCCATACATACAGTAAAAACCCGCGTATAAGAACCTACAATTTTGCAAGTCAGCCTGACTAGGTTCTTATATATTGGATATTTAGTAGGAAATGAGGCTGTTGAGGTTCTTAAATTGGTTCTTAATTTAACCAGGGCTTTTACCAATTTATTTATTCTGATTCAAAATTCAAGCCTATTATTCACGGTGAGTTCACTGAAATCCCTTCTACCTGAAGAAGGTGTTAAGGAAGATGAAAAAAAATGGGTCTACTACCAAAGACATGAGTTTCAGTAACATAATGAACAGCTAATACTTTGAAGCTTAGGACTGGAAATACTGAACAGGACATTTAAAAATGCATTTGTCGCAGTTTTTTGCAATAAACATATAGGTTCAGTAATTCCAAGCAACTGGAGTTTTAATGATGATCTACAAATAAGAACCTAACCTCAAATTTCAGGCTGAATTGGTTCTTATATAATGAGGGTCTAACTTCAGAATTTCAGCCTGTAGGTTCTTAATCCACTAGGTTCTTATACGCGGGTTTTTTACTGTATTACAAATAGCCGAAAAGCGGACTCTGGTCCGGTGTGGTGAGAACAATTCCGTGTCGGATGCACAACCAGTAGTCATTTTGCAAACAGCCTCTGCATTCTAAGCAGTTTAATTCAGATCAAGCTTTACTGATGCTGAAACGTATAACTATAAAGAACGCTTACTAGAAATATTGGTTTGTAGTACAAGTTTTAAGAATGTTTGATTTGTGGAGAATAGTTTAACTATTTCCAGATTCGTGACAATTACGACAAACACCTTTTTCAGAATAATTTTTCTAAATTTTAGATTAGATTGTTGGAAGTATGTAAAGAAAAGATTATGTGAAATTAATTGTGAGTTGTATGTGCTCGATTCTATTGCGTCTTTTTCTTCACTCAAGTGGAAGCTTTTCAGGCAAACACATTGCGATGTTTAAATAATTCAACATCATGATACAAATACTTACCTCGTAGATTATGGAATTAGTTACCTTCGCATGTCAAAAGGCACCCTCACTTAATACTTTCAAGAGTCGGCTAACAGATGTTTTTTCCTTCTGAGTGTCACACCTTATAGTTGAAATAAGAAACCTTACCCCCTCCCCCCAAACCAAGATGACTTGTAGAAGGAGAACCACATACGGGATCTTAGCCATGGAGAAAAACAATAGCAATGGAGGATCATGGGAAGGTCACGAGGGGAGAAGGTGTGGAGTTTGAAAACAAGACGGACACGAGGGGAGATTCGAGAAGAACGAAGCGAAGATGGCTGAAGAAGAAAAACTCATATGTTGAGACCGCAGAAACAGACTAGAAGTTGGAAGAGACAGAGAACAGATCGTATGAAAGTTACCTGTTGTTTTTACGAAGAATTGGGTATGTTAGGCCCGTTAGAACCCTTGATTTTCGTTGTGTTATGATTGCTATTTTCATTATCATTCTACCCTGCGGTAGATAAAAGTTATTGCTGCATATTTTATGGATGTTTTGTGCAACTAACGGGCATTAAAATCATACAAGAAAGAACACGGAATCACAATGGTAAGGCCAACAACCTACCATTTGTGACACTGAGCCAATAAATGTATCTACCTATTTTTCCTTTACGTTTTTAGTGTTTTAATATAGAATTGTATATAGTAATTTTACCTTGGGTTTTTTAATATTAAGACCTATCCCGAGCTCAATTTCAATTTGATAAAACAAAGGACAAAACCTTACGACCTCTTTCCTAGTTATCTTTGATTCCCAACGAGGATGGTCGTCTTTGAAATGCACTATCTATCTTTGACTGCTATGAAAACCAAATCAACATTCCTTTGTTTAGTTTCGCGCGTTGGGATTTATGAACCTTTTGGATGATTTATGAATCAATTTTATTCGCGAATTCATTGGCTCAATTCGTTTAGGTGTGTCCGATTGTAAGCCAATCAAGATTTGATTCCTGTGTTGCATTCGCAATGACGAATGCTTTCCCGCCAAAGCTGTTTGATTTGAGGACTGGGTCAGAGAGAAGTGTCCCTTTCGTTACGAGGCATATGAGTCATGGGACATCTGGTCGGCTTTCCTATAGGCAATTATTTCCTAATTTCAACCACGAATAAAAACCAACAGTCCTGCAGAGAATAATTTATCATTAGTAGAAGCCGCGTGGCCGCCATTTNTGAAAACCAAATCAACATTCCTTTGTTTAGTTTCGCGCGTTGGGATTTATGAACCTTTTGGATGATTTATGAATCAATTTTATTCGCGAATTCATTGGCTCAATTCGTTTAGGTGTGTCCGATTGTAAGCCAATCAAGATTTGATTCCTGTGTTGCATTCGCAATGACGAATGCTTTCCCGCCAAAGCTGTTTGATTTGAGGACTGGGTCAGAGAGAAGTGTCCCTTTCGTTACGAGGCATATGAGTCATGGGACATCTGGTCGGCTTTCCTATAGGCAATTATTTCCTAATTTCAACCACGAATAAAAACCAACAGTCCTGCAGAGAATAATTTATCATTAGTAGAAGCCGCGTGGCCGCCATTTACCAGAAAAAACCGCTCTCCCCAGTCTCCTGTTTTAATTCTCGAAATGGTCTATTAGTTTAAAAGTAAAGAGGAGACTTAGAAATACAAGGCGAAGTTTTCATTTATGCTGACACCTCGAAATAGTTACATCAAAACCCATAATTAACAGTAAATTCGGTAAACCAGAGGTAGCATCATACTTTGTACATTTTAAACGTATATGTTTCTATCTAAAAGTCTCTTTTCTAATGTTCTAACTTCCAAAGTAGAGAAGGCGCAATTAATTTAGGTAATACTATCTATGGCATAGTATACAGAACCTTCAGGCTGGAATAGTTTTAGTCGCTTTTCTTGAACCAAATATATTCTCAAGGAAATGTTTTTATTTGATAGTCATATTATTAACAACTTGAGTCAAGGTCTCGAAATTAACATAGAACCAAGGGTGTCAGGACACCTATATTTATTTATTTATTTATTAAATGCCATAATACACTACTTTTACAAAGCATGGTGGCTAAACAAAACTTAAACTACTAACAATCAAATAACAAACAACAAGAACAAAAATCTAAAAACAAAAACGTCAATAAAAGCAAGAACATAACAGCAATAGCTTAGGAGTTTGGATTATCCATGGTTGTACTTTGGATTATAATGTAATTAATAAATATTTATTTACCTTGTTTTGAGTGTTGTTATCTTCTTTGTTTTGTCTCTCCCTGCCTTGGTATTTAACAACATTTCAACCTACCTTCGCCTAACTGGGCCTAACCATTTTTCGAATCTAACTCCCTTGTATTCCTGTGTCGAAAAAGCGGTTAGGCCAAGTTCGGTTGAAATGTTGTTAAAAACCACGGCAGGGAGAGACAAAACAAAGAATACAACACACTCAAAACAAGGTAAATAGCTATTAATCACATTATAGGTGTCCTGACACCCTTGATAGAACCTAATCTTTAAACAGTGGTGTAAATGGTTATTACATCTTTCTCTTGATTCAATGGCTCCAAGAAAACTTTAGTTACTTTGCTATAATTCTATCTTGCACTTTTTTGATATCTTACATATCTTCAGAAGTACAGCGTCTTTTATTTTTTAACTACCGGGTGAGCCAGAAAAAAGTTCCCACATTTGAAAATTGAGAGCACCAAAAGTACTGGATGGATTGGAGTGAATCGAATTCTGTTTGAAAGCCGAGAGATTGAAGTATTTTTGAGATATTTTTCGCGATTTTAACTCACATTTAGAACGCCTTAAAATCTGATGTATCTACTCATCCATAAGCCAAAACTATAGCAAGTTTTGAGTTCACAAGAATAATGTTTGCATCGATTTTCACCCTTCTTTCATCCGATATCAAAATACACCTTGTCAAACGAAGCATGGTTCTGACCTAAGTCATCTACTCACCTTCTAAATATGATCATGAACTAACATATTAAATTAAAAACTACATCCCCCTAGAAATGCAATTATCAAGTCATCTTATTTACATAATTTACGATAATTGGAAGGGCTACCACTAACACCTTAACAATAAATTATCGGCTTGCTGCTTTCATTTAAGGTTACTCATAAATACCAATAATTACAAGGAGGAGACCCTTTTAATGGGTAGCATTGTCAGATATTTCTTAGAGTAATGAGGATTGGCATCTATCGCTTTCTTTAAAGACCAATTGCTAACCATGATCCTTTGCGACCCTAAAGTTGACTTTCGTCTGATATAACAGTCATTTCTGGCCTAGGTTCTTTTTGTTTTGCTTTTCATTCGGCGCGCAAAGGATCATGGTTAGCAATGGGTCTTTAAGAAAACCTAAACCGAATGATGCTCAAAGTCAGGCTCCGAAAAAAGCTTACTCTCTTACTTCAACTTCTTCCTCGACTATTCACATGCATTCTAAAATCTTATTTCGCTCAATCGTTGGCACTGGATCTTTTTGGACGAACAATAAGTATGATATATTTGTTTGCATCCTATCATTTCCGGTTAAATGTCACTTTATATAAATGGGTTATTCAGCCATGTAGCGAAAATGTTGAATTTCTAGATCATGTTTTATCGACCTTCTATCAAAATTCAATGCAAACCACGTGATGCAAACGAAATTTCATAAAGGAGGAGACCTACGCTGTCTGCATTTAGCATAAATACATATCCTCTGAAGTCAAACTTTTTATAAATTCGGCCGCTAAGGCTTCTTACACATTGCTTGAGTTCTACCTTCCGTGCAATAATTATTTGTGCTATATCACCTGCAATCTTATATACCTTTCTTATACGAAAAGTAATTTTCTTAATACCTTATATCACTTGACACCTTCGGCCAACCCACAGCTGTATCTTACTGCCTAGGTCAGTTTACCAGATTGCAAAGCGCTTTCAACGGCCAATTTGACACAACAAGAGAACTCATTTTGGGATTGGGTTTATTTAGGGCTAAAATTGTTCTAAGAACATGACTCGAATTCAACGCAAAATCGATATCTAGTATAAATTATAATGCGTACTCCAGCATGAGTTGAAGCATTGAAATTAAACTAGTAATCTACCTCAATAAGAGTTGAGTGCATGATTTAACATTTGCATATGAGTCTGCCTTGCATGTCCTGTCTGCTGGAGAAACGATGACGTCATTTCCGGTCCAAAGTTCATCATCCCATGCATCCTATTCTCCAATATCATTCCATCCCCATGACGATAATTCGGCTGTGAAATCGAATAGGGTGGTGGGGGCAGATCACTTGGGGACAAACATGAAAAGTTATTGCCTTGTTGGTTTGGGGGAGGAGTGGGGTAAAATGGTTGAAGATTAGGTGGGGGTAATTGTGGGTAGCTATCATGCATGGGCATCATGTTATCAAAGGGCTGTAGTTGATTAGAAAAGGGGACATTAAGAGGGGTGTGTGGAGGGGTATCACTGATGCTGGTGCAATCTCGTCTGCATTGTCGTTTCTTGTCGTCGCAATCAATCCCATTTCTGTTTCTTGATTTTCCTTTCTTTTTCGATTTTGAACATCGTTTACTTGATTGCTCTTCTAATTGATTAGGATTGCTTTTCTTGGCAATTTTCTTTAACTGTCGAGGAAAGAATTAAAATCTGAGTATTGCTGATAGGGTTGCATGAAGGCTCAACAAATATCCAGAACTTCTCTTCTTTGGAAAAGGTTGCCCTAAATGTATAAAACAGGTTTCTTTTAAGAGTAAACAAAGTGAAGAATTTTCTTTAAAATTTTGATCTTCGTCAGGAAAGAAGCAAAACCTACGAATAGTAGCTAAAGTATACGCCAAATCGCTTCACCATATCTTAAATCTTTTTACAATTTAACTTATCTTCATCGAGGGAGCATTTTCAAGAATCATATTAAAACTAAAGTATGGCAAATTGAATTGAATCTAAAGAGTATCAAACATCATGGTGTTCTTTTTGCTCCAAGAATATAAATCTGAGTAATTTTGATAGACCTTTATCCAATACAGTAAATCCCCGCATACAAGAACCTACAGAAATAAGAACCTACAGGCTGCTTTTCTTAAATTATGCACCATATAATGAAGAACCTGTTTCAGTTTGATGGAAAAATATGTTCTTACGACAGGCGTAATAAAGTTTATTTTCAGTTTTCTTATCAAGTTCGTTTTTGTCCCAGTTGGCTGTTTAAATCTGAGCCTCCTCCTCTGCTATTTGTAAGCTTAGAATTAGTCAGTAGGTCCTTAATAACATTGCGAAAACAAATAAAAGTGCTCAAAATCGATTGGTGATGAACCCTAAAAGGTTTACAGAAGAGACCCTTCAAATAAGAACCTTTATACCCTGAAATAAACATAAATGCCTTTAAAATACCTAATTCAGGCTGGCTCTCAAAAAAGTAAGTTCTTATATGCGGGGATTTACCGTACAGAGAAGCCTTCGTAAATATATATCCTGGAATGAGTGTAAAGCATTCATGGAAAAGAAAAATAAGAAAACAAAGAGCTCCACATACTCTTTCTGGGCGGAAAACATACTTACTTTTGCTCTTTGATTCTGAAACCAAACTTGAACTACTCGAACACTCAGTCCCGTATCTCTTGATAATTCTTCTCTCACCTATGGGAGTAAACCATCATGTTATTGTTCAAAATGAAGAAACATCGTGTTATTCTGAGAAAACTGTTCACAGAAGAACGTCCTCGTACAGATTGTCAATGTTCCTTTCACAAAGGAAATAAGAACTCCGCGGTACATGCTGTTTATCAGTGTATTATAATGAATAGTACAAGAAAGCTTGCATTAGGCACTTCTGCGCGTTCTTCTTTGGCTGCAAAGTGTAACATTATCTTATCTTGAGCTGGCTCGTGATTTGTTTGGAATAACATCATTCTATAACACGTCTTGTTATGCTTCACAGTTCAAGAATACACCCAGATATGTTTTCCGGTCAAGGAATGCAAGCAAGCAAAAGATCAAAGTGTGCTTNAGAAAACTGTTCACAGAAGAACGTCTTCGTACAGATTGTCAATGTTCCTTTCACAAAGGAAGAACTCCGCGGTACATGCTGTTTATCAGTGTATTATAATGAATAGTACAAGAAAGCTTGCAGTAGGCACTTCTGCGCGTTATTCTTTGGCTGCAAAGTGTAACATTATCTTATCTTGAGCTGGCTCGTGATTTGTTTGGAATAACATCATTCTACAACACGTCTTTTTATGCTTCACAGTTCAAGAATACTTCCAGATATGTTTTCCGGTCAAGGAATGCAAGCAAGCAAAAGATTAAAGTGTGCTTACCTTTCGACATGGTTTTGGCGTCATTTCAAATGATGCTTTGAAAGCTTTTCGTTGTGAACTCGTGAGAATTGTTCGAGGTCTTTTTGGTGACTTTGTATCATAACTGATGTCACTTGAGATTGGTGATGGCTCACTTTTGTCTGATGCTACAAAGAAAGGAAATCTTCAAAGTAACCTGAACAAGGTACAAAGTATGCAATACCGGGTTGATAAGTCGAAGTCATGGTACTGACAACGTAGACGCTAGAGAAAGTTTTTGCTGAACAGCAAATGAATTCATAGAAAATTTAATTTCAAAATTAACAAAAGTAGCTCAAAACCTGGTTCAGATTTCAGTAATTTTATTGTCTCAAGAGGACGAAAAAGCCGAATACCGGGTGAATCAGAAAAGTGAGCAGACTTTTGAGAGCCTATAGCTTTCATATTACTTGTTGGATTCCTATAAAGGCACAATAGCTGTGTGCTAAAATGTCGACTTAGATACAAAAAATTGTTTTTAAATGTTATAATCGATTTATAAAAAAATGTGAACTCAAAACCCTTCAAAACAGGCCTAAATGTCTTGATCAAATTTGCAACGATTTACCCCTGCAGCTATCATAATCAGACTCTATTTTTTATCTTATTCTTATCGCTCAAATATCTTACTGGGATCATAAAGAGGATGATAACTGACATTCTAAGTGGAAATACTGGTTTCTTAACATATGGATCGATGGCTCAACCACTTAACTAACCTTCAAAAGAACTTCGCCAAACCATAGTCAATAGAAAAACACTGGTCTGGAAAGCGGCACATGTGTCAAAGAGATCTCAAAGGTGCCGCCCGCTAATGACCGACGATCTCGATATGGTACGTCACGTGACCCTGAAGGTGCACACGTTTTGCTGTGTTCACGTCGAAGTACTATGGATTCCTTTATTAGTGGGGATGATTTCGACGCGATTTTGGCACTTNCCTCCACTCTGCATGAAAGTCGTCCACTGGAGCTGGTAATTTGAAGATTCCGATACCTTTCGTTCTTCTAGAAGTACCACAAGTGGCAAGAGAGCAGTTTGCTCCAGGCATATTGTCGATTAGCTCATGAAAACTTGTAGAAAACTCGCATAAAAATCTATTCCATCGTAGGCCTACGTACTTTCGCAGATTCTGGCCATTGTTTACTTCGCGCGCTGTGCACTGTCGTGATCACGTGACGGGTAGAAATCACCATCAAAGAGTTCCGGCTTTGATCTTTGCCGCTTTCCAGACCAGTGTTTTTCTATTGACTATGGCCAAACTAATGTTCAAGTCCTTAAATTCTTAACATTGAGAGCTCAGGAGCTTGGAAGAAGAAGGCATGTTTCTACTTGCATTCCCATCGGTGTATTTATTGTGGTTTATGCTGGGAATTATTCCTTATGCTTAAATAAACATCATTAATTGTTCTTTTTTTATCAAAATGCCAGAATGTAAAGATTTATCTTTCATGGAAAACAAAGTGTATATTAATATGTGAATAAACAAACTGGCATGAAAATTTGGGAAAATGAATATCAATAAAACACTGAATCTATGGTAGAAAAAAAAGTTTCTCGAACGCGTCTTCAAGTATTGATATAAGCTGAATATTATATTCTAGCATGTGTTTACATTTTGATCTACATACAATAGTTCCTAGGAAATTTCATGAAGAGAGAGATTGAATTGGAAAGTCCGTCGTCAGTGAAATGAATGACGCCTTCTTCTAAAAATAGTCATGTCAGGTTTTTCTTGCATACTTTTCAACTATTGATATTCTTACAAAAAATCATAGCCTAGCCTACGTATAAACTCCAGCTGCAACGTAAAGTGGCATGGTCTTTTCATTGATTCAGTCGGGCCTATTCACGAGGCTTCTTTATGCACTGTTACATACGTGCAAGCTTTGCGCAAAATATTGTAATATGAAAATTTTAACATGAATATACAATTGGTAAGCTATACAGATGATACGAAAGATTTGAATATGATGAATATTGATCCCTTTAAACAATTCCGGTGTCTTCTATAGCACAGTAGGTATTTGCCGGCATCTTTAATGGTCCCTAGAGGCATATCGAGTCAACAAATACTGCATGTGCCGATAAAGATGCTACTCTTGCAACGGACAGAATTTTCCTGCGACTCATTTGCATTCGAGAATAGCTAATTCATTTTGAGATTGTGGCTGTATTTGACAGGGACTCTAGACCTGCCGAAGTCTGAAAATCGGCAAACAAAAGCCATTTGAACTAACAGAATCGCAGTAACGTTCGTACTCTATATTCTTTTTCTCCTTTGAGGGACATCGTGGCCTCCCATTCTCGCTACCCTCTACTCAGGATATAGCCACACCAACATATTTCATTAAGAAATGTGCGACCGTTGGCAAATTATGCGGTTTTGAAGTTATGAACCTTTTCTTAAAAAATGACTAGAAAATACTCGAGCAAATTTCATCACATTTTTGGCTACAGAAGAATCCATCTTTGGTCTAGTAAAGATAATGCAAATTTCAGCAGTAGTTAACCGAGCTGAAAGGACTTCCAGTGGTACCTAAAGTTCAAAAACTGCTTCAAAAATAACTAGGAATTTCGAGACAGTTTCTTCACATTTTCAGCTATAAAAATTTAACTTAATAACAATAAAAAAGAAGAAAACTTGAGCAGTAAGCTGAAAGATCTTCCAAAGTTTGTTTCAAATCATACTTTGTCATGAACTGTGTAATCTTTTAATCAGATGACTGTCCCTATTGATCATAAAGCTATTTTTTCAGTTATAAGGTCTAAGATCATAAAAACTAGAGTATCCCCTGTTCCCTAAAACCCCCTTGGAGGACCTCGTTGGATCAAGTAGCCCTGAGCATATTGACTAAAGGTGACATTCGCAAGTGTAATTCACACAAATCAAACATAAGCATAACAAGAGTGGGAAACGTCAGAGACGAGAGATCGAGTTGCTCTCGTCTTATTGAAAGAGCAAAGAGTGGTAACCATAAGCGACAGATATCCCTGATCTCCTTTTAAACAGATTGAGTAATATTTGAGAAATTACTTTACTGGAATCCAGGACGACCATTTTGTAGTAAGCCTTGTTCAAACTGGTAAAGAAATCCGTTGAGAACTCAAAGAACGAAGCAATGTTTGGATTTAGAGAAATCTCGCGCGATAGAACAGATCAACTGGGGATAAGAAGTTTCAATAAGACCGAGGCAAATGCCCTAATTCTGTTGACTTGAGTATAACATTGGTAATTGACAGTAATGAAAGAAATGCGGAATGTTTACATACCAAGTGTAGAGTCAGGGATGGATTCTTTTTCACGCTTGATTCCATCGAAATCTTCCTTGCAATAGAGGATGTTATCCTTTAAGCCAAATTCGTCACCCTTTTCCAGGGAGCGACCACACTCATCGCATTTAAAGCAATGAAGATGGTAAACATTATGTACAGCTCGCATCACTAATTCGTTAGCTGCTATATCTTGCTTGCATGTCGAACATTTTGCGCCAAATAATCTACAAGAGAAAATATCGATGATTAGAGAATATNGTAATTGACAGTAATGAAAGAAATGCGGAATGTTTACATACCAAGTGTAGAGTCAGGGATGGATTCTTTTTCACGCTTGATTCCATCGAAATCTTCCTTGCAATAGAGGATGTTATCCTTTAAGCCAAATTCGTCACCCTTTTCCAGGGAGCGACCACACTCATCGCATTTAAAGCAATGAAGATGGTAAACATTATGTACAGCTCGCATCACTAATTCGTTAGCTGCTATATCTTGCTTGCATGTCGAACATTTTGCGCCAAATAATCTACAAGAGAAAATATCGATGATTAGAGAATATACGTTTTGCGCCAAATGAACTAGGGTAGTGCTAAATTTGTGAAGGTTTTTAATCATAGAAGCAGAGCTTTTCTGATCGCTAGCGTTTTGATAAAATGTTTTAACATTATACGAAAATGTAAGTGATTATTTTGTTAGTAAGCATCTTTTTGAAGCATGGTTTTAATTAGCCTCATTGTAGCTTTACTGTTTTTACGCCAACTTTTGTAAAGCAATTGCAATCTTGATGAAATAGTAACATCGTTCGCATCATACGCAGGAGTGCTTCCAAGGCCATCTTTTACTTACCCTGTTGTTGAATATGTTGTTAGACATGCGCCAAAGATGTAGAAGATGGCGTCAGGGAATTCTTTACCATGATCCTTCGCGTCTGAATGAATTTCGATTGATTTGATTGGTCGATTGATCATCGAACGCAGAGGATCATGGTAAAGTATTCCCTGATACCATTTTTAGCGCTATCGTCTATGTTAATCTTTCTTGTTTAGAATTTATAATTATTAATTATTATTTAGCACAGACATTCTGGTTAAAATTCCCAACAATTTTGAAATTAGGTGACAGGATATTGAAGAAATTGAAATTATCGGAAAGATTGCAGCAAAATTCTGTCAAAAATTCCCGCCAGGATGAGATAAGCTAGATTTTGTCGCACATTTTACGACAAGCGGGACTAGATAAAGAGATCTTTAGAAGACATGTGTCGCGTTTTTGTGTCTACTACGCTGATCTCTGGTTTTTAGTTTGAAGCCAATGCAAAGAGGTCAGAGTCGCGAAGTTTGTGTCTCTTCTTATGAAACCAATACAAATTTTGCTGTCTGCTAGTTGTCAGCAACTGTGAAATAATTATCTTAAAGCTGGTGTAAAGGATTTTTTACCATCGTCCATTGCGTCCCACGATAAATTGACCAATCAAATCAATCGAAATTCTTTCGAACGCAAACGATCATGGTAAAAATTCGCTGATGCCAAAATCTTCATCAGCGTAAACGTCTATTCTAAGAGCCCTCAAGTGTACCAGAAATCAAAGGAAGCCTTTTGGTGACCCACGGAAAGTGATTGATAATTATAACATGATTGATAATTATGACATTTCAGAAAGAAAACTTAGAGCTAGTATTGGGAACCGAAAAAATGTGGAATGAGGTGCATGGACTTCCAAAAATCGGTACATTGCCTGTGAAAACTTCAAATGACAAAATTTCCGAATGTAGACATTTCGGACGGTACAATTTTTGGACAACTATTTAATCAGAAAAGTTGGTTTTCAGTAAGTTCGTGAAGTTAATTTATACGAGAAAAAGTGACTAGAGTTTATTTATTGCAGAGCAAAAAGAGCCGAGGTTTGTTCGCTTGGTTGAATATCACAGGTGCAGACCTACGGGTATTCGAATCAATATTAACACAACATTATAAGCATGTTTGCTGAGTTTGCTTTGTTTGAACGAGACACCAGTAAACCATCAGTTCTACTCAATCAGATGTTTGCTCTTTCTATTTGCCTAAGTTGTTCGTTTGTTTGTACATATTCGGGTAAAACAAAGGTGTTTTGAGATAGCAACTGAACTGAAAGAATAAAGAACTCTGACGAAACAAGTGAAGTTTTCATGGTAAGGTTAAGGGTGTTTGTAACCAAGGCCTGTTTACTGTGTCTAATATCTGCAATGTTTGTTTGGAAAACAACCATATCGTTCCACTAACGTGGCCGCTATCCGAACAGGCTTCTTCTACACGTGAGAATAAAATTTGACTAGGCCATGAAAAATAAGCCGATATTTTGGGGTAGGGGAGAGTGGGGCTAGTTGTCACAGGGGTAAGTTGTCACAGGGGTAAGTTGTCACAGGGGTAAATTGTCACATTCTCATTTTCAATCGAATGCTTTGATTGTTTTGATTTTTGCTGATATATTTGGAAGAAGTACATCATAACCTACCAGAAAACATCATCGGCAAAGTTTTCCTTGGTTTGTATTCTCATTCAATTTTTTACTGTGCAACTAGCCCCACTCTGCCCTGCATGGGGTTGAGACTTGCTCTAAAAATTGTACAAAACTTGACTCGCACAACTGAATATTTACTGATTTCTTTGAATCATCACAACAATATCTTAGAAGATGTTTTTTAAATTACCCAAGACGAAAGCCAACTTAGGATTTGGTTTGAACCATGAAAGAGGCACAATAAGTTGATCAATAGACGATTGCGCTAAAACGGCGTCAGGGAATTTTTACCATGATCCTTTGCGTTCCATGATGAACCAATCAAATCAATCGAAATTCTTTGAGACGCAAAGGATCATGGTAAAAAATTCCCTGACGCCATCTTTAGCGCAATCGTCTATTGTAGTAACTTTGCGTTGTTGTCAGAGGACATAAAGTCAAGGCTAGGGCTAAATCGAGGCTGAGGCTAAATCGAGGCTACTAATTGCATACGACGCCGGACGCTCAAAATATCAATGTTCTGCAATGACGCAAATTAGGGCAAAATTTCGACGAAGTTCAACAATGTTCGCTGGNAGTAAGCTGAAAGATCTTCCAAAGTTTGTTTCAAATCATACTTTGTCATGAACTGTGTAATCTTTTAATCAGATGACTGTCCCTATTGATCATAAAGCTATTTTTTCAGTTATAAGAGGTCTAAGATCATAAAAACTAGAGTATCCCCTGTTCCCTAAAACCCCCTTGGAGGACCTCGTTGGATCAAGTAGCCCTGAGCATATTGACTAAAGGTGACATTCGCAAGTGTAATTCACACAAATCAAACATAAGCATAACAAGAGTGGGAAACGTCAGAGACGAGAGATCGAGTTGCTCTCCTCTTATTGAAAGAGCAAAGAGTGGTAACCATAAGCGACAGATATCCCTGATCTCCTTTTAAACAGATTGAGTAATATTTGAGAAATTACTTTACTGGAATCCAGGACGACCATTTTGTAGTAAGCCTTGTTCAAACTGGTAAAGAAATCCGTTGAGAACTCAAAGAACGAAGCAATGTTTGGATTTAGAGAAATCTCGCGCGATAGAACAGATCAACTGGGGATAAGAAGTTTCAATAAGACCGAGGCAAATGCCCTAATTCTGTTGACTTGAGTATAACATTGGTAATTGACAGTAATGAAAGAAATGCGGAATGTTTACATACCAAGTGTAGAGTCAGGGATGGATTCTTTTTCACGCTTGATTCCATCGAAATCTTCCTTGCAATAGAGGATGTTATCCTTTAAGCCAAATTCGTCACCCTTTTCCAGGGAGCGACCACACTCATCGCATTTAAAGCAATGAAGATGGTAAACATTATGTACAGCTCGCATCACTAATTCGTTAGCTGCTATATCTTGCTTGCATGTCGAACATTTTGCGCCAAATAATCTACAAGAGAAAATATCGATGATTAGAGAATATACGATTTGCGCCAAATGAACTAGGGTAGTGCTAAATTTGTGAAGGTTTTTAATCATAGAAGCAGAGCTTTTCTGATCGCTAGCGTTTTGATAAAATGTTTTAACATTATACGAAAATGTAAGTGATTATTTTGTAAGTAAGCATCTTTTTAAAGCATGGTTTTAATTAGCCTCATTGTAGCTTTACTGCTTTTACGCCAACTTTTGTAAAGCAATTGCAATCTTGATAAAATAGTAACATCGTTCGCATCATACGCAGGAGCGCTTCCAAGGCCATCTTTTACTTACCCTGTTGTTGAATATGTTGTTAGACATGCGCCAAAGATGCAGAAGATGGCGTCAGGGAATTCTTTACCATGATCCTTCGCGTCTGAATGAATTTCGATTGATTTGATTGGTCGATTGATAATCGAACGCAGAGGATCATTGTAAAATATTCCCTGATACCATTTTTAGCGCTATCGTCTATGTTAATCTTTCTTGTTTAGAATTTATAATTATTAATTATTATTTAGCACAGACATTCTGGTCAAAATTCCCAACAATTTTGAAATTAGGTGACAGGATATTGAAGAAATTGAAATTATCGGAAAGATTGCAGCAAAATTCTGTCAAAAATTCCCGCCAGGATGAGATAAGCTAGATTTTGTCGCACATTTTACGACAAGCGGGACTAGATAAAGAGATCTTTAGAAGACATGTGTCGCGTTTGTGTCTACTACGCTGATCTCTGGTTTATAGTTTGAAGCCAATGCAAAGAGGTCAGAGTTGCGAAGTTTGTGTCTCTTCTTATGAAACCAACGTAATTTTTGTCGTCGGCTAGTTGTCAGCAACTGTGAAATACTTATGCTAAAGCTGGTGTCAAGGAATTTTTTACCATAATCCTTTGCGTCCCACGATAAATCGACCAATCAAATCAATCGAAAATCTTTCGAACGCAAAACATCATGGTCTAAAAGTCCCTGACGCCATCTTCAGCGCAAAGGTCTATTTAGATCCCTCAAGTATACCAGAAATCAAAGGAAGCTTATTGCTGACCCACGGATTAATTGATACCTATGGCATTTTGGAAAGAAACATTAGAGCTAGTATTGGGTACTGAAAAAATGTGGAATGAGGTGTGGAGTCCATGGACTTCCAAAAATCGGTACATTGCTTGTGAAAACTTCAAATGACAAAATTTCCGAATGTAGACATTTCGGACGGTACAATTTTTGGACAACTATTTAATCAGAAAAGTTGGTTTTCAGTAAGTTCGTGAAGTTAATTTATACGAGAAAAAGTGACTAGAGTTTATTTATTGCAGAGCAAAAAGAGCCGAGGTTTGTTCGCTTGGTTGAATATCACAGGTGCAGACCTACGGGTATTCGAATCAATATTAACACAACATTACAAGCATGTTTGCTGAGTTTGCTTTGTTTGAACGAGACACCAGTAAACCATCAGTTCTACTCAATCAGATGTTTGCTCTTTCTATTTGCCTAAGTTGTTCGTTTGTTTGTACATATTCGGGTAAAACAAAGGTGTTTTGAGATAGCAACTGAACTGAAAGAATAAAGAACTCTGACGAAACAAGTGAAGTTTTCATGGTAAGGTTAAGGGTGTTTGTAACCAAGGCCTGTTTACTGTGTCTAATATCTGTAATGTTTGTTTGGAAAACAACCATATCGTTCCACTAACGTGGCCGCTATCCGAACAGGCTTCTACACGTGAGAATAAAATTTGACAAGGCCATGAAAAATAAGCCGATATTTTGGGGTAAGGGAGAGTGGGGCTAGTTGTCACAGGGGAAAGTTGTCACATTCTCATTTTCAATCGAATGCTTTGATTGTTTTGGTTTCTTCAGATACTGTGAAAGAAGTACATCATAACCTAAAAGAAAACATCATCGGCAAAGTTTTCCTCGGTTTGAATTTGCATTCAATTTGTTACAGTGACAACCTACCTCTGTGACAACTAGCCCTACTCTTCCCCGTATGGGGTTGAGACTTGCTCTAAAAATTGTACAAAACTTGACTCGCACAACTGAATATTTACTGATTTCTTTGAATCATCACAACAATATCTTAGAAGATGTTTTTTAAATTACCCAAGACGAAAGCCAACTTAGGATTTGGTTTGAACCATGAAAGAGGCACAATAAGTTGATCAATAGACGATTGCGCTAAAAACGGCGTCAAGGAATTTTTACCACGATCCTTTGCGTTCCATGATGAACCAATCAAATCAATCGAAATTCTTTAAGACGCAAAGGATCATGGTAGAAAATTCCCTGACGCCATCTTTAGCGCAATCGTCTATTGTAGTAACTTTGCGTTGTTGTCAGAGGACATAAAGTCAAGGCTAGGGCTAAATCGAGGCTGAGGTTAAATCGAGGCTACTAATTGCATACGACGCCGGACGCTCAAAATATCAATGTTCTGCAATGACGCAAATTAGGGTAAAATTTCAACAAAGTTCAACAATGTTCGCTAGNATAGACGATTGCGCTAAAACGGCGTCAGGGAATTTTTACCATGATCCTTTGCGTTCCATGATGAACCAATCAAATCAATCGAAATTCTTTGAGACGCAAAGGATCATGGTAAAAAATTCCCTGACGCCATCTTTAGCGCAATCGTCTATTGTAGTAACTTTGCGTTGTTGTCAGAGGACATAAAGTCAAGGCTAGGGCTAAATCGAGGCTGAGGCTAAATCGAGGCTACTAATTGCATACGACGCCGGACGCTCAAAATATCAATGTTCTGCAATGACGCAAATTAGGGCAAAATTTCGACGAAGTTCAACAATGTTCGCTGGTTTGAATGCACAGATCGTCTCCAAGTTGAAGGCAGCTGGTCAAAGGAATCATTATCAGTAGAGACATGATCTAAATCCGCTAAAGGTGATGATCATCTATGGACACATTACAATTATAAAACCTTGAACATCAAAATCTCAAGCAATTAGGAGATGTATAGATTACGAGAAATCATGTAAACATCGTGTCTGCGCATGGATTGGATTTTGGCCTAATCGACTTTCAGCTGGTTAAATACGGCATGTAATACTGAGACAGGCTCGTCTGCATGATTGATTATAGAGATAGTAAAATGAATGTCTTTCTCTGCAAATAACATACAACCGATCTGAAACACTTGCTTTGCATTGTTGAGCTAAAACATGCACAAGGAGAGAGGCGTCTACCATATTTAATGATTTTCGTACGTAAAGAAAGAAGTGACCCAAATGCGATTCTCTAATGAAGCTGGTTTTAGATTTCGTGATATATCTCAGAAATTGATAGAGTCTTGATGAATCTATGGAGATTTTTCAGCTGGGCCTTCTACAATTTGTTGAGCAAAACTTAAGCTGGATTTCGACTATGTGCAAACATTACGTGCTCTAAATTTCCTCTATTTAGCAACAAAGGATTGATTTTCACCAATCCGCGAGTCACCGTCGATCAATCCACTTTCTACAAATTCCAATGACGTTTTTAGGGGCCTCGCTTCAATGCGCATTAAAAACTCAATACAGCAAGCCCAAAAAAGTTGCTATGATCTCATGAGTCCTAGTTTAAGTGGCCAGATTTTGGCAGTAGCCTCGTTTTGATGAGCAAAACTAGGTGCGACTCATTGTAATCAATCTTCAACTCGGATTGATGAACATTTGTTAAAACCGTAAGAACTGCTAAGCGAATCATATTGCAGTAGGTCGTGCCAATACAAACGATGCTAGATTTATTCCCACAGAAGATTGAATCCAGTTATTGAATGAGTTGGTAGGATTTCCCAAGCCTGTATCATTGTCTAAAAGATCCATAGGATTATAACTAAGTCGCTAAACAAAGCAATGAGATTTCTGGAAATGTTTCGCCTCTCAATTGGATTATGAGTTGTGGAAGAAATACTGTTAAAAGCTGATCCATCGGAAAACGACGCAGTTATAAGCTCATCGCATTTCAAGCAGGCCTAGCAAACACAAATCTGGAATTAGATAACTCAAAGAGATAAAACCGTCCACCTTTGTCAATCCAAGGGCCTAAACTGTCAATGCTTTATCGCATTGTTTTTGTGATCCTTTTATCGCTGTCTAACGCTGCATTTACCTTGGGTTATAGACACAACTAAAGGAGAATGCGACCACCCCCAGCCATCAACTACAATCTAGGATTAAGACTCCTCTGCATGCTTAAGAAGGCTTTGCGTCTGTCCGTCAAAAGGCACAAAAGAAATGAGTTAGACTTACAGTGACGTTTTCTTCGACTGTTATTCTCCTTCAGTTAGCAACGTGGGAACAAAGAAGACGTAAAGAAGACGTGCTTTTCGGTGATAAATTGTAGCGTTGGTCAACTACAGAAGTACCTAGCAGAATGATTGTCCGAGAAACGTAGGCAAGAGCGAGGGGCATAACTCTGCTCAAAAAGGGCATACGAGACTTCTTCACAACAAAAGGTATCCTTCTGCTTCCCCACGGACTCCTCTTAATTTCAAAAGAACTTTTGCAGTTAGCAACGAGGGGACAAAGAAGACGTGGCTTTGACGAGAAAATATAGGGCTTTAGTCACCTACAGGAGCAGCTCTAAATGGCTTAGCTAAATGACTGCACGTATCAAAGATGTAACCAAAAGCGAGGACTATATCATTATCCCCAAAGAGCGTACGAGGACCCTGAAGAACAAAAGGATTCCTTCTGCTTTCTCACGGACTTCTCTTAATTTCAAAAGGACATTTGCTAAAGCCATGTGACATTTCTTGGCAGTAATACAACCCTTGGCCAAAGGGAGACTTTTGGACGGTCGATAAAATATGCAACCAAAGGCAAAAACCAAAAACTGCACTTCAGCTTCGCGAAATAAACGAAGAAATATCACGCAAACCTGTACACTCTTGAACCAAAATGCATTAAAATAGTCAGTACTACAATCGGGTGGATATACGAAGGACAAACAAACCCGAAGCTGCGTAGCACTTCGGATTGAATGAAACTGACAACCTCTCATCGAAGGTGATATCAAGTCATCACCCTTCGAGTCCTTTCTCGTTGCACCCTAACCAGCCTGTTTTTATTCAGCTGAAAACAGGAGGCCATATTTCGGTCTTCTATATCAGGCTCAAAAACTTGTAAAGAACATAAGACAGGTCAATGACCGAGAACCAACACGGAACGCTACCGCTTGAAGCCGCATCCCATGTCATACCGCAAGATATCTTTCATATTGCCGCACGGCTCTTTTACTTGACAGTGTAGCGCACCGCTTCGAATAAAATCAGGGAATTCTTCGGAAATATAATCTGCTTTTAAATATACACTAATAAAATCAATTATTCGATATTCACTTAGTTCGTAGGCCTTTGAATCGCTCCGATATTCTTTGGGTATTTACGTATCTGTTGGATGGTGAAGCGCTAATTGATTGCATCTACCTCCAAACAACATTAAGTCATATCAAGGATTAGCGCAGTACAAACCAAGCTGCATTCAAATCGTCCTTCACACAATCTAAGCCTATTAATTTACCTTCTCTACGAATATGTCTTTATGTAAAGGAGGAAGGATAGATCGCGATTTTAAGTTCATTAATACTATGTTTATATTTCTGAGACATATCCTTAACTATCTTTGCAGTTAAAAGGATATCGGTTTTTAACCACTAGGAAAACTTTGCGTGTTTTACACAGTGGAGTTAAATGAACCTGAAAATTCCGCGTTAAGACTTTGTGACACTGTTTTTAACTCGCTGTTTTCTAAAGCATCATATAAACAAACTATTTAGCTTCAGCAAAAGGGTCTGGAACGAGAGTTATTTTACTACTTTAAGTGACGGACATATAGCAATCTAGATTAAAAATAGAACAAACGAATTTCACGCACCATATTGTCTATTGCTTGAACATTATGGAGAACATNAGCAAAGCACCAAAGGTCTCTTTCAAGCCATTTAATTCAAAGAAAGAGGTCTTTTTAAAGATATGAAGCCTATCCTTATTATACCAAAGATTTTGGAGCAAATGCTTTTAGTAAATTTTAAAGATATGGATCCTGATGGGGACATATCTGCAATGAAATTCGCTGTACACAAAAAATTTGCCTTGGGAAGATCTCCTGATGTGAATGTGACCTTAATTAAAACGAATTTATTGATTTACTGCAAAACAAACGGCAGATCAAACACAATAGTTATTTTCTTTCAGCCTAATAAGATCCTAATTTAGCATTTTAAACGACGCACAGCATCGCCATTTTGAATAAAACCATGAGAAATAACAGATTTGAAGACAGCTGCATTTAGGCCGTATTTACCAACCGAATGACTGCGCAATTCAGCGGCTTTTCTCTGAAGCGACTAAGGATTTGAACTGTAAAGGGCAATGATCAACGAAAAACACAATAGCGAAGATCTGATGTTTGATAATAAATAGGCTTTGACAAATAGCCAATTCGTGTGTTTGCATGCAATCTGTACGGATTCCATGTTTGAACTATGAGCATGCAAATAGATCGACGTATAGCAAGCGGGTGGAAGACTTTGATTTGTCATGCCGCCATTGCAAACTTCAGATTTTTTATTGTATACTTCTTATGGCATTGAAATGTGACAGTCATTTTTCAGTGTGTAAACTTACTTAAGAACAACTGAAGTTTGCTCATGAAATTGGTAAAAGGCCCCGGCTTATTGTTGAAGGATGGATTGACTTGAAATGAGCTTGACAGCCTTGTTGTTTTACTGTTTCAATAAAATGACTCAAAATAAGCCGAAAGTTCTTTTTAAAGGATCTCATTATTCCTAAGATGAAATGCAGCGAAAAATTAATTTTTTTGACCTGAGATGTTACCAGCTGATAATTTTCAATCTTACTGAAGTGAATGTTGATAACAGTGAAACTTCCATGAAACAAGAATCTCACAATCTAGAAAATCATTCAAACAGTTTTTTTTTATATTCTCATAAAAATTTATAGAAACAATCATAAAGTTACAAGACGATACCACAAGGTGCATGGAAATACATAGCAACCCTGTGGCCAAACATTCTTTGAATGTTCTCCTCATTTCTGTGAAGACGTTCAGTGTTTCTAATATCTTCCATAAAAATCTTCCTTTCTATTTAAGTTTCCGATTCGGGAGTGCCTTAAAGAAGATCGTGTTTTCTTTGCTCTATGGCATATTGGAAGCCAAGTTTAATGTTCGCTATTTAAAGCGTCTGTTTCAACCAGCATGCCTTGCAGGTGTCATCTCTTTGTTGTCGCCATTTTCAAGGGCCATGAAAATGGCAACAACAAAGGCCAACAAAGAGATGGCACGCGCAAAGCATGCTGGTTGGAACAGACCCTTTAAAGTGTTGATTCTGAAGCAGTAAAATTTGCTGCCAAACTCGATAAAGAATTTAAAAAAATTCAAGCATCCTTGTTTTGTTTCAAACAACGTTTGGATCGGGGATCGTCTTCAATGAACTCCTTTCCTGTCAACAAATTTAGGGTGGCAGCTTCAGTTTTTATGGCTTGAAAATCCTGTAAATTCATCAAAACAGTTGGAAATTTTGAACTGTCTACGCGCAAATCTATGGTATCAAATCTCTCACCGATCAAATCCTCCCTAGAATATAGCCTAAAACGGCTAAAGATGGTGGATTGGCGGAACGAAATCCTTTACTGTCACCCTTTGCGTTTTATTGAATCTCGAAAATATCCCTGATGCCTTCTTCACCGTCATCTCAAATGTTCGTCCAAACAAGAGCTAGGCAAATAACTAATAATGTACAAGACATCTTTCAAAGATCTAATAATAATCATGCTTTTGCATTTGTACTGTTAAGTGTTATTGCAAGTTATATTTCGTGGCTAGAGCGGGCTGGAGTAAGTCGATACCAGATCACTTTAGTTTGGTTGAAAAGAGAATTGAAACCTGTCTTCTACAAATATTGTATCATTCTCATGTGTTGTTGAAGTAAAAAAATCGAAGAAGGCCAAAAAAGGTCAGCCCTTGAATCAAAGGGTTTAACGAATGACGAAAATATGTCAAATGTGAAGGAAGGGAAGAAAGTTAAGAGCTTTGTTTTAAGTAGGCCTGCCTCTGTCTGTCACCTGATTCCGTGGGGAAGGCAACGGCAGGCTTTGTTGGCTAGCAAGAAGAGTCAAAGAAGAGGCCAGGACCCCTCCCTGTTGTTTGAGAAGATCAATTACAAAGAAGACCAACATGAAACAAGTTCTTAATCTCCAGAGACTCTGAAAAAGTGGAAACTCTTCAAACCAAAATTTCTGACGGGGAAAACAAGGACAGGCATTACAATTCTCGTATATTTTGGGTGTAAATAAAACACGTAGACTAATGCTCGGCTTCTGAATCAAATAAATATAATCCGCGAGGCTGATGTTTAGATATGTACTTCTTCTGTCGATATATACCCACGAGTTCTCTTAAGAATGCCTTTTCACGTGCACAACGAGACATTTAGCCATACTGGTTTCAGGACATCTTTTGCGGCTTCGCTTGTTTTGATTTGTTGCTTGAGAGAATTCCCTTTGTCTGTGATCGCTAATCACTTTGAAATGGCGTGTCAATCCAAAGCAACTGATGCTATTGTGACAAAATCTGTCCTTGTTGACAGGGAAGCAACAACAACTTTAAGAGCATATTCTTAACCGCTGCAAAAGTGAAACAGTAGAATATTTTTGAGAGCTATAGGTTCTGGTATCGTTGCTTTGTTAGTGAAGGAGTAATGGTAAATTTCTTGAAATAATGTAAGCATTTCCAATGTTATGTTCAGCAGGGAATTTAATTGATAAATCAACTAATATATTTACTTTACTTTCAAACAGTTCTGAAGATGCCCAAAGAATTTTTTAAACTCAAGTGAAAGATTGGCTTGTTTGAACAGATAAAAGTAAAAAATGAAAGGCTTCGTTGGCCGTGGAAGTCACGTGACATGTTGCCATGCATTCCGAAAACCAGCCTCCTTGAATAAATTCCTTCAGTTGAAAAAATCAAACAAAATCGTCATCCTGCATTGCTATACCCGCTCAAAAATGCTTCCACCAGAATTGGGTGTTTAAAAAGATTATTAATATTTGGACAAACTGGTTTCATAATCGTTTTAATAAGAGGGATTTGAAATTAAAAACAACAGTTTTACCGGTGGCCAGATGAAGCCAAAAAATGCTTGTTGACAGTGCTTGGTATGTGTATTTGGTCGAATGGTTTTGGTATTTTCCATCATCCGAATAGTATGTCATGGGACAGGCATCGATTTAAAGGGACTCGAACTCTGAACTCAGATTCAAATTCTAGCCTATCAGATATCAGTATTCCTGTTGACGTAGATCAGTTAACCAAATATGGTTCGGTGCGTGTCAAGGCCCATTGTCTTTGCACGGCTATTTTTATCAAACGCTTATATATGCTTAGATTCCCTTTAAGGCTAAACTAAGGACTCATTTTATACTCTTTGGCTCGGTATATCTTATGAAAGTGTTAATCTCTGGGAAGTAAAAACAATTCTTGAACACAATTTCAGAATTTACATTCCATAAAGTCCCAAGAGAGTACTCCTCTTTGAAAAGTACAAGGTGCGCTTTGGAAAGAATGGGCAAGACATTTTTAACCCTATGAACGTTTTCCAACCTAACTTGCATCACGTGCACCAAAGTTTTTTCTAAAGTGCCAAACTTCTACTTTCTATTAAAATGACTACGACCTTGTTTCCCTGTGGGCATTATTGAAATAAGCCAATGGGACAGTCTACTTTATCCACTGTAGTTGTAGCCAATGAAGGCCAATGAACACAAGGCTGAGGAAAACACGACTTCTTCTCCGTGATGGCACAAGAGAGTTCGCAACTGATCTTAGCAAAATATAACTTGAATCTTTTTTAAATGATAGCTGATTGGACCACTGTAATCCTTGACAATAGGCTGATTGATACTTTAATTCGAAGTAACAATACATCAAGCAATAATGGAAAGTGAGACTTCTTAAGGTACAAATCACACCTAAAAATCTCGAAGACACTAAAATGTTCAAGCTCGACCAAAATGANAAGACATTTTTAACCCTATGAACGTTTTCCAACCTAACTTGCATCACGTGCACCAAAGTTTTTTCTAAAGTGCCAAACTTCTACTTTCTATTAAAATGACTACGACCTTGTTTCCCTGTGGGCATTATTGAAATAAGCCAATGGGACAGTCTACTTTATCCACTGTAGTTGTAGCCAATGAAGGCCAATGAACACAAGGCTGAGGAAAACACGACTTCTTCTCCGTGATGGCACAAGAGAGTTCGCAACTGATCTTAGCAAAATATAACTTGAATCTTTTTTAAATGATAGCTGATTGGACCACTGTAATCCTTGACAATAGGCTGATTGATACTTTAATTCGAAGTAACAATACATCAAGCAATAATGGAAAGTGAGACTTCTTAAGGTACAAATCACACCTAAAAATCTCGAAGACACTAAAATGTTCAAGCTCGACCAAAATGACTGAAAATTTGCAGATCTCTTTTGATATATCTTACACAAGTTTGACAGCAGATTTATTTGGCTTTTATTTCGTTAACTAAATTGATGGCCAAAATTACTTCGTCAGGTACCTGGGATTTTGAATTAGAGTGGTGGCGAAAATCCTTTGTGAAAATTAAACATTTTTTTTAATTAGAGAAGAATTTCAAAGAGTAAAGAGCACGCCATGTTCACAAGCAGATTAATGAAATCGCATCTTCAAAATGACCCTGAAATGTCAACAAAATTGACGAGCGTCAATTGAGACTTCTTTAAGATCGATTTTCCAATCGTAAGAGGTGAGCTAATAAACACACCAGTCGCCGTAAAACATTTCATAATTAAAGTAAACAACGTAAACAAAAACACTAGCATCGGTAAACAGGTACCAATATTAGAACGGCACAACCACGCCCAAGATCAAAAGAAGGTCAACTTTCACACGAGTCTATTAAATGGACGCGTTTGATTTACCACCTTTATTTAAAATGCTCCAGAATAGTATTGAGCAGTCATTTAATTATGATGGAATGCCACATGGATTTTTTAAAAATTTGAATTCCCCGCCATATTTAAAGGCTATTCCAAAGTTTCACAACTATCGCCAGAAGCTTGCTGATACAAAATGCAAACAACCTTCTACCCAAGAAGTCTTTTGCCAATGATCTAAGAGACATCTAGGATTATTCTCTCCCTAAAATCATCTCCAAAAATATTGAAGAAACTGAATGTCCTGCCCCCGCATATTTCGCCTTGAAAAGGCATCGTAGCAAGGCGGCTCTAAATTCTGATAATTTCCACCAAAAACAAGATGGTGAGACAGCAAGGCATCATATACCTTTCTTTTTAGACAGATCATGTGACACTTAAAGCACTTTTCAAAAAGAAAAAATCAGTTTCAAAGACATATCCCCATGAGGCCTAGAAATAGAGGTCCCTTGTGCCACAAATCTCCTGAAAATAAATTACAGCTACCTGGTTGTGCTGGAAGAAGAGCAGACCTCTTTGTAGCCGTTACTTAAAGAGTTTAGGCCCCTTGAGATAGCCTTTTGCTCCCCGTGGAATCGTTCTTGTAGTGTTGTTGTAAAGTAGCTTGTAGGTAGAGTAATAAGTAATATGTGTTGTAAGTTTTTAATGGAATATATGAAATAATTCAGAACACAAAGAATACTTGGAAGATAATTTGGACAAAAATCCTGGCAACCTGAACTTTTTAGCGCCAGTCGGAGAGTTTCTGAATCGAAGAATACTGCTGCACACTGTCATGCACAAAAAGCATTCAAATCGAGTGTTTTCGTAAGGCAGGACAAGGCCTAACCTTTGATCATGTTGCTCTCACAAAGCAACATAGAACCACAATACAACACAGTAACACATTTTCAGATTTTCAAAACCGCCAGGTCATGTTCAATAGAATTTAGCTGATGTTGTGCACAGGATAACAGCATTCTACATATACACAGGAAATGTGTGGCATAAGTTCCATGCGGAAGAGATATTTTGAATTCCAGCCTAGCGAGAGAAGCAGGGAATTTTCAAAGAAAGGGAGGAGCTGTCTTTGCTGGTCGAACTTAGTGTATTCATAATAAAGACAGTGAAATACTTAAAGCATGAAGTGGATCAAGAAATCTGACAGTGTCTTTGGTCGAATGACCTTACATATGCTTTACGTTTCCCTGCCCGCAAAATCATATCGGCAACGGCCCATCTATGAACAACCTTGTGGATGCATAATTTTGCCGTGCACTTTTGTTGAGCTTTCATTTGGTGCAAAATTAGGCAGCTTGCAAATTGTTTCTATTTGTTGCCTGTGCCGTCATCAAAATTCTCAATCGTAAACCATGCTACCTTTTCCAGGCATCAAATCAAAGAACGCAAATTTTAAGAATATTCAGCTCCCAACCAAAAAAGGTTTATTACTAATTAAAATTTTGCAATTTCTTTGAAACTGTTTAAAATGTGCAATATATAAGAAGACCTATATTTCCTACATATTGCTGATTTTAGCTCTGATAAGAAATTGTTTTCATGCATTTTAACGTCAATTTTAGGAGACAAATAAGTTTTTTGACACACCTAGATAAAAGTTGGTCGACAAGAGACATAACAAGCAACTATCTTACAAAAAGTCAGAAAATCCTGGACGCATCTGAACGACCAAACAATTAAAACTTCAAATTAATTTCAAAAATTTTCGTTCAATTCAGATTGTTGACTTGGCATTCTGTAGCTGTAGGCTGCAAGTTTTTACAAGTTATTTCTCGTACAGGTATTGATATCACATAAATTGAAACGTTTAAAATACGTTTCCTTGCTAAGTTGTAAAAATCTTCAAATTTCAAGTTAGTTGGTGAGAACCTATAAATTGTACCCAAGAACCTAGCAAATTGCAATGGAACCATCAACGTTAAACCAACCATAGACTGCCTTGGCATGTCCAAAAACTTTGACTGTTCAAATAAGCGAAACATTTTAAATCCCAACTAAATACCGAATTCTGGCCTAAAGCCATTTTCTAAGCCTTTCGTCATTTTTGGTGGAAAGTTTCATTCATTTCCAACAATTTGCGGATGTGTAAGAAATCTTTAAATCCCATAGTTTATATAAAATAAAGGCATATTATTTCGATCACCCGAGAACTTTGGGACCTTGCTAAAAATGGGAGATGCTATAGAGAAAATGGCAGTTTGTTTACTTACTGTATTTTAGCGACGGCACATGCAAACTGCAGTCGAAATAATATAAAAATTTTACAGCTTTGAAATTAATTTTTGTTTTACCAAAAGGAGATGATCTTAGTACTTTCAAAGTAAATTTGATGCTACGTACTTGTTCTAAATGCCCATGAAAAGTGATGCTAGCTTTGTTAAGATTTTAACTGCACGAGGATTGCAACTGATACCGTGAAAAGACTACAAGCCATTACACAAGGGTCAACGTTTGTTGGCAACATTTATGCCGACATTGATCCCCACGAATGTTGAATCGTGTGTATATGTTTGATTACTGTTTCCAAAACGTCAGCAACATGTTGAACGAGAATTAACATATTCATTCTTGGCAACTTTGTCGGCGATGTTGAACGGAATTTTGCCAGTTAACAGTGGTCTTTCTAATCATGGGATCCCGTGAGATATTACGATGAATACGTGGTGGAAAGTGTTGAATGAATTTGTATGCTCGCGTGTATTAAACATGATCAACAAATATGGGGACCATTTTTTGCCCACAAATTTTGCTTATAAATGTTACCCACAAAAATTGACACCTGTGCAATTGTCATTAAGAGACAACGTTTTGACTTTGAATGAAATCTTCATTGTTTTAACTGCTGAAGACAATGAGATACTAAAAATACAACCTTTAAACAAATCCAATGACGTTTTATTTGCTCATGGGCCTATCGCCACGCCTTAAAACGTTTTCGTTTCTGTAGTAGCTATTCAATGCCAAATATAAAAAGTTGCAAACATAAGATTATGCGCAAATAATTGCAAAACAATCATAGAGCTTCAAGTGCACTTCTTATGCCCTCACAAAAAGTTTGAAGTATTGTCGTGTCAATGTTGACTTGATTATACCTGGGTAAGTGTATGAACACTTTCTTCCCTGCTATTTTAGGGCGGGGTAAAAATTTTGAGTGTTGGGTTTGGAAATAACTGAAGTTCTGGGATTTAGAAAATGAGGAAAATTCATAGCCATAGAAATATAAATGTCTACAAAACAGTAAGTGACAAGAAAGCTGAAAAATTGTGGGAAATAATAAGAATATGATGATATGATGAGATGTTCAACATCAGTAACTTAATTAAATTTTTGTGATCTTTTAAAACGTTGCAGTTTATTCTCAGGTCATCCGGTCAAAATATTTACAAATCCGCTTACCAGAAAAGAATTTCTACGGAGAATAGTTCCCCGAAAATTGCTGCAAAAACATATTTACAGCGAAAAATACCAATTCTTCGCTTGAAGAAGAAATCTTAAAACAGAGCTTTCCGTGTGAGTTATTACTTTTGATCAAATCTGCAACCGACTTAAAATCAATGCTAGAAAGGCAGGAAAGGTTGAAACCCCATAAAAAAGAGGCGCATAAAGTCGGCACAGTCAAAGTTGAAATTTGTGTGTGATTTCTTTCGAGCCTTGAGATAGTTGTCTTGGAGACAATTTTGCTGTTATTCATACATTGTATACTGTTAGCTACAACCTTCATTGTTAAAAGTTATCGTCTTTCCGTTTTAGATAATGTCCGTAGGAAATAGAGGGAGTTGGGCTTTTCGCACAATTTTCATGGCCAATCTTAAACTATGCAGACAAGTGTGCACATTTTAGGTAATGCAATTTCATGTCAAATTTCCGTACTGTTTTCACTTGATTTACCAAGAAACAAACAATCAAAAATCTAAATGAAAGCTTCAAATTCAAGTTGATTGGGTGAAGTTTTCAGCCATTCATTGCCTAGCCCTAAAAATCTTCTTGCTACAATTCTTAAAACTTAGCTTTAGTTGAATTTTATAAATCGAACTCTAAAGGGAGAAAATTTACGATGAAATCGAGTTTTTTGAGTTGTAGCCGTTCTTAAGCTATAAAAAGGGAAATATTAAAATTGGTCGAAGTATCAAATATTTCGAGTTAAAAAAATGTACAAGTTATCAATATTCAACAGTACATCTTTCGTATAGACAAGGACAAAGATGTATGAGTCAGCTATGAGTCAATGCATGGTCAATGGTAGCTAGATTTGTGTAAAACCCAGCTTATAAGATCAAACGCTTGACATAAAATTTCATAGGTATAATTCTATTTTAGGATAACTTCATTCGGCAACAAAGTTCCTTCCGAAGCCTATTTTTTCCTGAGTCAAGAATAAATCTCAGCGAAACCCATCCTGATTAAAAGATGAAAATTTCAGATCTAAATGTATACATAGAAACACTTTTTGAGAATTTTGATTACAGCCTGTCTTTCTTAAACAACTGTAGTCGTCTCATGGACGTTTTGTGTTGCAATTTTTCATGTTTTATGTTATTAATTGGATTAAATATTTTTATTCATTTTAAGACGTTGCTCTGTTTTTATAATACTCAAATTCTATGAATACGTTGCATCAATAATTAAAAAGTTAATGTTTAAAACAGATTTCTTTTCAAGAGAGTTTTGTAGTTGAAAATGTTAAAAAGAGAAAGCATTTTTCAAGATCAAAGATCAGGCGAATTTATCTTCAAAACAAAAAGAGATAAAAGAGATTTCGCTGAGTTTAACATGAGTATTGGTTTCCAATTCTATCAAGTCCTTGGCATATCGCCCAGCTGACCACCTCTGGTATACAAAACGGTGAAGGATCTATCTATCATCAATCTTCTTAAGACCTATCTATCTTGAGAGTTAAGGCCCTTCGTGGGCATAAAAGAATAAAAGTACAACCAATAACTAAGCAAGGCCCTGATCCTATTCTGATCATTCATCAAACCTTTAGGCTGTGTAACAGTTAACTTTAAAACCTAGCGTTGGAGCAAAATAGCAAAATATACTAAGGTGATTCACAAAATGTCCCATGTTTGAAAATCATTGCAGCAACAATATCTGCGCAATAATAAAAAAAATTGATTTTTCTAAATCGGCGGATTATTCTGTATTTTTGGTAATTTTTAGAATACTAGTCTCTGGGTAAATTCGAAAGTTTCAAAGGTCAGTCAAGCAGAACAGCCGGAAAATGGCACACGAATTGCTTTCAGTTTGGCAGCAGTGTAGTTTTGAGCATAGCAAACAAATTCAGTTAAAGAGCAAACAATTCGAATATCGATCACAAGGAATTATTGGATAGAATTGGGGATGAGATGAGATTTGAGGGTAGTGTAGTGATCTTTAACGGAGATTTCTATGTTTAAGTCCACGTAAAAAGGGACCGATACTTTTTATTGAGAAATAATTGTCACAAAGCTATAAATGGATGCGCGCAAGGATCTCATGAATGTCTGATGAGCCCCTTTGAAAGCTCACTCAGTCAGTGCGGTTTTCTATTCTAATGTTTTAATGTATACATATTGTTTAAAATTAAATCCGTCTTACCTCCTATAATCTCCACGGCAGAACAGTTTGTTTTCTTTGCTATAACAGGAGTCAGTCAAAGGGCAGCGACAAACACAACACTCAAGACATCCCTCATGCCAGTATACGTCGTTTACACAGAACAAGAATCGGTCTGAAATCAGTTGTTCGCAGCCAGTACAGAGTCGTGCTTGGCGCGATTTCATCTCACTGTCTTGTACACTGCCTAGAAAACAACACAGACTGATGAGTGTACATCGAAATAAGGCATGGACAATCGTAAATGTAAACAAACCTAGAAATAGATGTCTGCCTTCAACGATGCATGACCAACCTAGGATTTGTTACTTGGACTAGGTGGACTAGGGTACTGATTGCGTTTATCAGGCAGCGGGTATATATGCGGGTATATATGCGGGTATAAAGCGGGTATATCAGACAGGTTTAGCTTTCAACATCCAGTATCAGTCTTCAAATATTTCTAAAACAAACACAAACTTACGTGAAACTTCCAAGACCAGTGCTCCTCCATTCAGCACTATTATCATTTCAATCGCTTGATGCTTCTTTAAAACATGTTCAACAAAGTAGCTCTGGTTTGTGCCAAAATAAATTTGCATCCACCTTCCCTTTGTCAGAGTATATTTTAAAGAGGCATAAAGCGATCAAAATGGTGCCAAATGGAAGAGCTGATCATGATGGAAGATTCACTTAAGTTTGCGTTTGTTTTTAAAATACTTGACGGGTGTTGCTCTAAAACGGTCTGATAGGTGCCGCTGCCTGATAAATGCCACCAGTACCCTAGCGCGCGCTCCGCGAAGTAAAATTGCTATGGAGATGCGCAAAACTGCTCAAACGTCACCTTATACCAACTGAGCCATTGCTGGAATATTCTAACTAAACTTAGCAAAACTAGTACGGTTTCAAGGATATACATGAACACAAACGTACAGTTATGCCACTTAAGCCGCACGTTGAGTATCGTGCGATGTCTAACCGGAAACGGCAATGCCAATACTTGCCTTGCTACAAGTTTCTTCTAAAAAAAACCTGCCCAAAAACTTGCCACTTGAAAAGAAATTGCCTTTTTTAATTTTTCGGCGATAGATCTTCTGGAGAGAATAGACCATTTTGACATTTAGAAAAAGGGTCTGGGGAGAGCAATATTTTTCTGGTAAATGGCTGCCACGGAGCTATTTCTATTTCTTTGTGTCTGCCATTTACCAGAAAAATATTGCTCTCCCCAGACCCTTTCCTAAATTTCAAAATGGTCTACTGCTTCTCGTCTAATGCCATAACCGATTAGGACTGAGATCAATGGGCTGTATGTACAAACAGATACATTCTCACTGTCGGGAAATGCTTGAGTCAAACAGACAGCGAACTTGTTGGAGAAAAAGAAATAAAGGCGCCGTTTTGTCGTCGGCAAAGTGAAGATACTTCATTTCTTAGAATTTGAAACAGTTACATAATTGCACTAATTTTCTTCTCATAGAAGAGATCACTACCGTTGTAAACCCAAAAGCAAAAATCACAAAATGAGAATCTCTTTCAGATTCTCTTGCTTAGGGACCGTGGGTTGGTACCGAAGAGAAATTTTCTGACGTAAAAAGGCGTTGATAGATGTTTTATCCATCACCTTTAGAGTTGGGTAAGGAGATTTTTTGGACCATAAAATATTTCTCTTCGGTATCAACCCCTCCGTAAATGATGAACGGTCCCTTAACTTTAAAAAATCTCATCATCCGGTCACCCAAATGTTCTTTTCATGGACCCTTCAGAACCTTAAAATCCAGGACTGTATATCAAACCCGTAAAAAGAATACGAGATTTATATGAGAACAAAAAGGATTTCTACAGGATTTCTTGGAAAAGCAATAGGATTTCCGTTGAAGTGNAATGTCAAAATGGTCTACTGCTTCTCGTCTAATGCCATAACCGATTAGGACTGAGATCAATGGGCTGTATGTACAAACAGCTACAGTCTCACTGTCGTGAAATGTTTGAGTCAAACAGACAGCGAACTTGTTGGAGAAAAAGAAATAAAGGCGCCGTTTGGTCGGCAGCAAAGCGAAGATACTTCATTTTTTAGAATTCGAAACAGTTACATAATTGCACTAATTTTCTTCTCTCCATATAGAAGAGATCACTACCGTTGTAAACCCAAAAGCAAAAAACACAAAATGAGAATCTCTTTCAGATTCTCTTGCTTAGGGACCGTGGGTTGGAATTTTCTGACGTAAAAAGGCGTTGATAGATGTTTTATCCATCACCTTTAGAGTTGGGTAAGGAGATTTTTTGGACCATAAAATATTTCTCTTCGGTATCAACTCCTCCGTAAATGATGAACGGTCCCTTAACTTTAAAAAATCTCATCATCCGGTCATCCCAAATGTTCTTTTCATGGACCCTTCAGAACCTTAAAATCCAGGACAGTATATCAAACCCGTAAAAAGAATACGAGATTTATATGAGAACAAAAAGGATTTCTACAGGATTTCTTGGAAAAGCAATAGGATTTCCGTTGAAGTGTTCGCGATTTTGGAGAAAGGATATGCCCCTCGACCTAAGTACTCTGAGGGTGTGTTTGATAGGTAATTCTAAATCTACCAAATTCTGAAAATATCAGACTACGGAGAGATGCAAACATATTTTCCAATCAAACACAAAAATCTTACAAACGGTAGGTTTCAGATTCACCTTGGCGAATCAATCAATCTCTCCGAATTCTGACAAACCTTCTGCTATTTGGAGCATAAGGTTCAGAAGGCCTTCTAAATCTACCAAGCCAACCCTTTTCAGAAGTTCGGGGTCAATCAAATACGACTTCCGAGTCTACCCAGTTTTCAGAATTTGTGTCAATCAAAAACAAAGAGGAAGCATTTTAGTGCATTTTAGTGCATTTTTAGCATAGATCTTTTCGCAATTATTTGGTTGCAAGCTACCTTAACTTGTATCTTAAATTATAGTTTGTATCTTGTTTGTTTATGTTTTGTCCTCTCGTCGTCTCTTTGCATGTTGTTCTCGTATTGTTTTTTGTTTCATGTTATGGCCATAGGGCAGTCATGCGTTTTGCTCCCGATGGTATCGTCCCTGTAGTGCTATATCGTTGTATAGTAATTAGAAAGTATAGTAGGATGTATTGATGTAGGATGTAGTATGTATAGAATGTAGGATGTAGTATGTATTTGTAACATGTATTGTAAATATGTATGTGAAAATATAAAAAGAATATTTTAGTGCCTCCTTGCGCAGAAGCTTTGTACAGAAAGTTGCTTGAGATGTACGACCAGAATCAAAGCCTCTTATCAAACTACTGCTGTCGTCTCGTTTGCCGAATCACAAAATAAGACACGATAAGTACTTGTAAGCGCTTAGGAGCATTAAGCTTCCAAGTAGACGGACATTTTCAGAAGGAACTTAACGGTTTCAAGCAAGCAACGCTACCGACGTACTAATATGAAATGTCAACAAAAAGAACAGCAAAGTTTTGTTGAGCTTTCTTGAAGAGATTCATTGATATGTTGGGAAAACTACTGTTCTTGTAAACAAACAAATAGTAAGTAAGCTGATAGTAAACAGATCAACAAGAGAGCGTAGATAACGCAGGAACCGGTAAAACGGTAGAGCAAACATAAAGCGTTATCGCGCGTAATATGGGATTAACGCCCAACGGCAAATTCGTCTGCCTATGTCAGAACTTAAACATGCCAGGTATCCAAGCTGGAAACGCAGCAATTTCGTTGCAGATAGAATAGGAAAGATTGTCAGAATCCTAAACCTGGCCTGCACCAACTATCGCAAAATATGAAAAGTTGTCGCGCGAAATTTTGGATTAATTGTAAAACGTCGCCTCTATTCGTCGAAACTCCAATTCGCAAAACAAAACAACCAAAACCTTGAAAAATTGCAGCAATTTTGTAAACATTGAATGGAAATGATTGTCAGAATTCTCAACCTGGCCAGGAACGACAGATCAGGAACTACATGGTCTTAAGCTACCTTCATCTTCATCAAGGATAAAATTCCAATGAGTATCTATCAACTTTGGGTATCTTTAGAATCCACGATATTCCACGTATTCAATACCTCGTAACACAGATAACAAAATTGAGGTCTTGCCNTCTGGTTTGTGCCAAAATAAATTTGCATCCACCTTCCCTTTGTCAGAGTATATTTTAAAGAGGCATAAAGCGATCAAAATGGTGCCAAATGGAAGAGCTGATCATGATGGAAGATTCACTTAAGTTTGCGTTTGTTTTTAAAATACTTGACGGGTGTTGCTCTAAAACGGTCTGATAGGTGCCGCTGCCTGATAAATGCCACCAGTACCCTAGCGCGCGCTCCGCGAAGTAAAATTGCTATGGAGATGCGCAAAACTGCTCAAACGTCACCTTATACCAACTGAGCCATTGCTGGAATATTCTAACTAAACTTAGCAAAACTAGTACGGTTTCAAGGATATACATGAACACAAACGTACAGTTATGCCACTTAAGCCGCACGTTGAGTATCGTGCGATGTCTAACCGGAAACGGCAATGCCAATACTTGCCTTGCTACAAGTTTCTTCTAAAAAAAACCTGCCCAAAAACTTGCCACTTGAAAAGAAATTGCCTTTTTTAATTTTTCGGCGATAGATCTTCTGGAGAGAATAGACCATTTTGACATTTAGAAAAAGGGTCTGGGGAGAGCAATATTTTTCTGGTAAATGGCTGCCACGGAGCTATTTCTATTTCTTTGTGTCTGCCATTTACCAGAAAAATATTGCTCTCCCCAGACCCTTTCCTAAATGTCAAAATGGTCTACTGCTTCTCGTCTAATGCCATAACCGATTAGGACTGAGATCAATGGGCTGTATGTACAAACAGCTACAGTCTCACTGTCGTGAAATGTTTGAGTCAAACAGACAGCGAACTTGTTGGAGAAAAAGAAATAAAGGCGCCGTTTGGTCGGCAGCAAAGCGAAGATACTTCATTTTTTAGAATTCGAAACAGTTACATAATTGCACTAATTTTCTTCTCTCCATATAGAAGAGATCACTACCGTTGTAAACCCAAAAGCAAAAAACACAAAATGAGAATCTCTTTCAGATTCTCTTGCTTAGGGACCGTGGGTTGGAATTTTCTGACGTAAAAAGGCGTTGATAGATGTTTTATCCATCACCTTTAGAGTTGGGTAAGGAGATTTTTTGGACCATAAAATATTTCTCTTCGGTATCAACTCCTCCGTAAATGATGAACGGTCCCTTAACTTTAAAAAATCTCATCATCCGGTCACCCAAATGTTCTTTTCATGGACCCTTCAGAACCTTAAAATCCAGGACAGTATATCAAACCCGTAAAAAGAATACGAGATTTATATGAGAACAAAAAGGATTTCTACAGGATTTCTTGGAAAAGCAATAGGATTTCCGTTGAAGTGTTCGCGATTTTTGAGAAAGGATATGCCCCTCGACCTAAGTACTCTGAGGGTGTGTTTGATAGGTAATTCTAAATCTACCAAATTCTGAAAATATCAGACTACGGAGAGATGCAAACATATTTTCCAATCAAACACAAAAATCTTACAAACGGTAGGTTTCAGATTCACCTTGGCGAATCAATCAATCTCTCCGAATTCTGACAAACCTTCTGCTATTTGGAGCATAAGGTTCAGAAGGCCTTCTAAATCTACCAAGCCAACCCTTTTCAGAAGTTCGGGGTCAATCAAATACGACTTCCGAGTCTACCCAGTTTTCAGAATTTGTGTCAATCAAAAACAAAGAGGAAGCATTTTAGTGCATTTTAGTGCATTTTTAGCATAGATCTTTTCGCAATTATTTGGTTGCAAGCTACCTTAACTTGTATCTTAAATTATAGTTTGTATCTTGTTTGTTTATGTTTTGTCCTCTCGTCGTCTCTTTGCATGTTGTTCTCGTATTGTTTTTTGTTTCATGTTATGGCCATAGGGCAGTCATGCGTTTTGCTCCCGATGGTATCGCCCCTGTAGTGTTATATCGTTGTATAGTAATTAGAAAGTATAGTAGGATGTATTGATGTAAGATGTAGTATGTATAGGATGTAGGATGTAGGATGTAGTATGTATTTGTAACATGTATTGTAAATATGTATGTGAAAATATAAAAAGAATATTTTAGTGCCTCCTTGCGCAGAAGCTTTGTACAGAAAGTTGCTTGAGATGTACGACCAGAATCAAAGCCTCTTATCAAACTACTGCTGTCGTCTCGTTTGCCGAATCACAAAATAAGACACGATAAGTACTTGTAAGCGCTTAGGAGCATTAAGCTTCCAAGTAGACGGACATTTTCAGAAGGAACTTAACGGTTTCAAGCAAGCAACGCTACCGACGTACTAATATGAAATGTCAACAAAAAGAACAGCAAAGTTTTGTTGAGCTTTCTTGAAGAGATTCATTGATATGTTGGGAAAACTACTGTTCTTGTAAACAAACAAATAGTAAGTAAGCTGATAGTAAACAGATCAACAAGAGAGCGTAGATAACGCAGGAACCGGTAAAACGGTAGAGCAAACATAAAGCGTTATCGCGCGTAATATGGGATTAACGCCCAACGGCAAATTCGTCTGCCTATGTCAGAACTTAAACATGCCAGGTATCCAAGCTGGAAAACCAGCAATTTCGTTGCAGATAGAATAGGAAAGATTGTCAGAATCCTAAACCTGGCCTGCACCAACTATCGCAAAATATGAAAAGTTGTCGCGTGAAATTTTGGATTAATTGTAAAACGTCGCCTCTCTTCGTCGAAACTGCAATTCGCAAAACAAAACAACCAAAACCTTGAAAAATTGCAGCAATTTTGTAAACATTTAATGGAAATGATTGTCAGAATTCTCAACCTGGCCAGGAATGACAGATCAGGAACTACATGGTCTTAAGCTACCTTCATCTTCATCAAGGATAAAATTCCAATGAGTATCTATCTATCTATCAACTTTGAGTATCTTTAGAATCCATGATATTCCACGTATTCAATACCTCGTAACACAGATAACAAAATTGAGGTCTTGCCTGTCACAAATTTAGATAATGCAGCAGGCAGGAACACAGAACGGGCATCTAGCAATGATTTCAAGTCGTTGATATCTTCTACAGGCCTATATAGAAAACCTCCAGAAATGTGCACACAGTTTGACAAAGCAGCTCGTATCTGACCCTTGCTATCTCTTGTAAACTCCAAGTACACAGATTAGTGCAGGTCGTACGAACGGGGAAAACTTAAAAAGAGTGTGGAGGAAATAACACTTATCAAACAGTGATCGAACAGCAAAAATTAATACGAAATGCAGCATAAAATTCAAATTACCTAACATGGTATCTTTTGCCATTACTGTACACAAGGGCGGGTTGCTGTACATTAGAGATACGAAGGGCGTAGAGATAAGAAGAAGGCATAGGTACCCCCATTCCCTTGGGATATGAAGGAGATGGATATTAAAGCTATCAGAGTTTCTCTTCAATATATGAGACTTGCAAAAGCAGTGTTAGACTCCGTAGTAAAGGACGTGATCTAGAGAACGAGTGCTTCTTAGGCAGCAAAAAAGTGAAGTAAAAGAGAAAAGATTAGCTGTGAAAGTATAATCAGGCAAGGTGACCAAGTTTTATCAGTCCTAATACCATGTTCTCTCGACTGCATGGCAGATAATCCCAAATTTCTAAATCAAGAAAATTTCAAGACGACTTTAAATAAGAAATAAGGAAGGAAATCAGAAAGAGAAATGTTTCCCAGTGGTTTACCTTCATGAACAGGTAACTTAACATGCCATTTCCTTTCATTGTGTTTCGACAGTTCACTTCGACCTGCCTCAGAGGTCAACTTTGAAACTGATACTTTGAGCAGCACCAGGTTTCTGTAAACAGTTGATCTAAGTATTCAACGATAACATGCAGTCGTTTTATATCTTTTGTTGATTATCTTAGACATTCTGCTTGCGAACTCCACGTTTTAGATTTTGAGGCTCTACTTTGTATCAATGTTCTAAGCTGCAGCCAAAACCGTAGAAGAGAAAAATAATGTATACACCTACACAGAGCTGGAGAAAAGCAAAACATTTTAGAAAACAGAGGTTCATGATGCTTTCACATAATACCAAGGGGCAGTTATCCTAAGGAAGAGAAATAAAAAGTTTGGCAAACGTAATGAAAGTACATTTTTGCGATAAATCACTGGATATATGGGTATACATACGCACTGAAAATTAAACTAAAATTATAAACTAAAATCAAAGAATAAGATTCCCTAAGGCCACCAAACAAAACCATCTAAACAGGATGTCATCCAGGGAGAGAGGGGGTGGGAGAGAGAGAGCTTGCCAGAAGACCCTATCAAGAACAGCTGCTTGACAGAAGGGGTGCAAATCTGATAGCCATAATGGCCTGCGGATTTGTAGGCAGCCTTAGTATAGCAAAGGAGTGCATACGATAAGAAATTGAATAAATACTGTAAAGAACGACACCACCATCCTAAAAATCAAAGGATGAACTCAGTAGGCAATGAAGGGTTTATTGGCATAAAACAAATCAAAGGGACCCTCTTAGTGTAAAAAAACACATCACTCTCACAAAAAGCTACAGAACCTCATTACAAAAAGCTACAGAATCAAAAAGCTACAGAATCTTTAAGGCACTAAAATTGTCTTTCGAAGCAACGGTATCATACAATCCCTGCTAGGGATGCAGTGTATTAACAGGGGTCTTATCTGATAGGAAGGAGGAGTCTTATCTTGGATTTAGTTGCTTCAGCTTGCGTTTAAATCGAACTGTAGGGTACATCTGCTTTTAAACAGTTGCAGCAAAACACATTCGAACAGAGCAAAGGGGAAAATTAAATTGTTCAAATGTGTCAGTGTTCCTGATTAAAGCAGGAGGTCATAGGATCAAGCTATGGCGTGAAACATTCTTGGCAAGAAAACAAAGGTATCGGTATAGATACGATTTTGTATTGTGTACAGTTAGCTTAAAAGAAAGGGATGTTTGAAACTGAGTAAGTTGTTAAAAATCCCCGTAAATCTCCCTGCGGCAGAAGAAGAAATTTCTGTGATAAGGGATAGAATTAGAAAAATTCATGGCTTGATTTCAGGGGAAAATTAGCAGTTCTGACAGTGAAACTATGAACCTAATTTCAAGCTGAATTTACTTCCTTTTTCTAAGTAAATTCTAGCTTGATTTTAGAGGTAAAATTACTGTCTTTCAGAGTAAAATTACTGGATTGATTTTACGGTAAAATTGCTAAACTTCAGAGTAAAATAAGCGCTTTGTTTCAGATTGAAATTACTAGCTCTTTAGATTAAATTTACTAGCTCAATTTGAGAGTTATTTTCAAGAGCAAATCATTAGCCTAGATTGAGAGCAAATCGCTTCTCTTTAGAATAAATTTCTAGCCAAAGTTCACGTTAAAATTGCTGGATTTCAGCGTAAAATTGTCACTGAAGTCAAGAGATAGACCCTGCTAAAATCGCATGACTGCGAAGATTGCTCACTGGGTAAATAGTTGACCGAGCACCGAAGTAGACTTTATTTTGTAAACAAACATATACAATTGTAAAGAGGTAATTTCAAACATGTTTATACTCAGTGATATACGCTTTGAAATTTCACTTAATACCATATTCACAAGTTTAGGAAATATGGAGAAACAATCAATACANTTCATTCTTTACAGGAATCCCATTCGACATTTGTCACTAGCTACATACTCTCACAAAGTTCTTCCAACGACAAATTAAAGATCCAGGCTAGCCTAATCGTCTTAAGGCTTGTTAAGTCCAATGGAGATTTTCAGTGACTTGTACAATCAGTTACACTGTTCTACTATCCGTTGCAAGGCAACAGTTGATATGTAGCGAAGGACTTAAGTGTTTTACATTAGAAGAAAAAAAACGAACTTATTATGAGCAGTTAAATTGAGATATCAGCTCTGTCTGTTGCGATGCCTAAGACCACCAGTATACTCTGTGCCGAAGGTTTAAAAGAATTATGACAACTAATTTTCTGTGGAATAACACGTAAAGATGGCTGGAACTAACGGCCATTGGATCAAGGGGGGGGGAGACGTTAGCTTGTATACAAGAGAAGGTGCATATTAAAGTAGAAATAAATACATGTTTTCTAAATTAAAAGCCATGGAAGACATTAAAAAGATAGCGTATAAAAGTTGCAGGACATTTTCGGGAAAACGGCGTTTCAAGAAAAATTTGCTTCTTTTGGTTCGAATATAGTATACTACACGATTTGCTAAGAGGCTCGATATAAAATGTCGATACAAAATGCAGTACAAATAGCACTGGATTCCTTCAGTCTTCTTTGTCGACAAACTACACCTCTGCAGGCAGCTTTGAGAAAATTTCATTTTTTTGAAGTCATTATAGTTCTTTGGAAAGATTTATTTCAATCCATACGAGCGACAAAAATATGAAACGAAAAAAAAGGCAACCAATCAAAATAAGACAAGACCCTTTCTTTTATCTTCATCGACAACATCTAAAAATTCCTGCTCACATATGCCAACGATCCCACACACTGGAGAACCTTTCCCGCAACTACAGATCGACTGTTTTGAAAATCCATAATCGTTCCATAGAATATTTTGCTTCCAGTTAGCACCAAACTTTCGAATTTTTCGAAGCTACTATATTACAGGTTGGAAATTTGACTCTTGACACCATGTAATTAATACTCTGTCATTAAAAATAGATCGAAGGCGGGGCGATCTGCTATCCTCCAAGANGCTCACATATGCCAACGATCCCACACACTGGAGAACCTTTCCCGCAACTACAGATCGACTGTTTTGAAAATCCATAATCGTTCCATAGAATATTTTGCTTCCAGTTAGCACCAAACTTTCGAATTTTTCGAAGCTACTATATTACAGGTTGGAAATTTGACTCTTGACACCATGTAATTAATACTCTGTCATTAAAAATAGATCGAAGGCGGGGCGATCTGCTATCCTCCAAGATTAAAGAACGCCAATCAACCAGCATCCTTTGCGCGCTTCGCTTGTTGCCTTTCGACTGCGGCGGCCATTTTAATATGACAACATTCTCTGCAAAGCGTGACCGCAAAGGATGCTGGTTGACCGGCGTTCTTTAAGCGTGGCAGTACGCTGTGGGAGTTGGTGGGTAGTTGGGCTTGGGCTTGGGGTTGGGCTGTAAAGATGAGAAGGGATAAATCGTAGCAAGTAGGTGAACTGGCTCTTACTGGTGAACTGGCTTCAAGTCTATTCATGGAACAATGCGGACATTTTTGAATAACATATTTATTTGATATTACCACTTTAATTCTTATTCGAGACTAAGCGCTCCTCCGGGGAGGTAGATCGCTACGCTGGCAGTGAAGGTAGTAGTCTCGAATAAAACTTAAGGTGGTAGTATACGCTAAATCTTTCATTCAAAATAAAGGTGTCCGCATAGCTCCATGGGCTATTCCGTGCATAATTTGCGTTTTAATCAATGAATTTTTTCCGTTCCTCAGCGAAAGAGAGACAGAACAAAGTTTCTCATTCGCAGAGGCACCGAGCAAAACGCGAATATAAATAAGAAACTCCACTAACAGCTGGGTCATGCCTCGGTTATGAACACTGTTCATTGAGAAGATTTGCCGCTGTCTGAGATTCTCTGCTTTCTTGAAAGTTTGTAGTCAGACGGTGGAAACATCTGTCAAACTTCTTGTAACCTACCCAGTGTAAACACAGGAAGAAAACCTCTCTTACACAAAGTAATATTTACATTGATCTAAAGTGCCGCCAGCTCTTCGAAAGCACGTGTCCGTTTCACTGGGCTGGACCTTATAGGACACCTGCAGCGCATGTTTGTATGGCGGCGCGGTCTGAAAGAATCTCTAAAGGAGGCTGTTTGAGTAGTCCCTCACAAGATCACTCATTCTCAGGCCCTTGGCTTCAGACGCAAGTCATTTCCGGACAAACTGAACACATAGAAAATGTCCATTTTACTCAAATATTAGCTATAGTTTTCATGATACGATATGTGTCGCAGAATTTGTGAGGTTTTTCTGAGTCAAAGCCACCTTGTTTGTCTGCACCTTTGATCTTTAGTGTTGTTTTTCATCAGGGGAGGGGCACTTGACCAGATTTTGGTAGGGGACGTGCCACTCAAGCTTCAAAAGCATAACCGTTCCTTGTACCAATTTTTCGAAAATGTATACCCGAATTTTACCAATTTTTAAAAAAATGGCCTATCTATCTGTTCTTTATACCAAAATCACAAAAGTGATTGCAGTTCTTCATACCAACATCGTGAAAATCGATACCGTTCCTTATACCAAAATCGTGGAAACGAAACCCTCCCCGATGGCACGTGCCCAGTACCCAAAATATACATAGTCCCCCCCCTTCGAGGTCTTTCATTTAGCTTGGATCGCCCATTTGTGTAGTCTCTAGCTCATACACTAAAAACTATTATTTGTAAGGACTGACAGGCAGGTGGTAGCTCTCATTAAGAGTGATGATCAATCGAAGACGAAGACACCTCTTTGGGATATCAAGCACTTCAAGACACTGTCAGACAACCTCACAGGTCAAGGGTGCAGTCTTTTTTAATGAGTCATCCAATTCGTCAATAAGTAGTTCTTGTTTACCCTCTCAAGAGCCCTACATCAGCGTTACCCTCACGCGTCTAACAAGCAAGTTCTTTGTCTATGTAGAACTTCTCGTTATACTAGGCAATCCTTTTTGTTCTTGCAACCCCACCACTTACGTCTTTCATATATCAGTGCATTTTTTCCTTTCTCACTTGAATACCGTCCATTTTTCATCCTCAATAAACCTCATTCAACGGACCTATCGAAAGGATTCAGGCTGGCCCCTACTCTCCTTCGCAGAAGCTCTATTTTCAGGAGGAGGAGGGGGAAGAAAAAGCGAGGAGAGAAATTTTACTTTCCGCTCCTCGTCCTTCTGAAGACAGCCTCTGCGAAGGAGAGTGTCGGCTACAGAATCAACTGCATTTTGCAATTTTGCACGATCAGAAATTTTTCAAAGTCTGCATCTGAACATAGATGATCTGAAATAGCTCTTACTAGTCTATAAATAAACCCAATTGCGACAATAACTTGACAATATCTTAGGTACACACTGATGTTGCAATAATGCGGTCAGTTCAACCTAAGAATACCACTTCAATAAATCAACTCAGCAGAAGACTAGTAAGCCCCTATTATTTGGACCTGATTAAGCTTCTCAATATTGCATCAAAGCAAACAGTTCAAACCGAACAAGGTCACTGCAGGTGTAGAGGCATGAGTACTAGAATAATGAGGTGTGCAGACGTTTTTATTCATCTTTTATCGCTGTCTTCAGTGGGCCGTATAGACCCATTGAATCAAAGTACAGGCGTGGTTCTTCTCGCCAGCAGTAAACGAGGTCGAGAATGGGAGAATGGTATTACACTTTTTACCTCCTTCCCGATTTAATTTATTTCATTATTTCGCAATCTTGAGAATTTTGTGGAAAAATTTAATTTAAAAAAATTCGTAACATCGGTAGTTTTTACTAAGGCAACATTCACACTTCTAGGAGGCATTGAACATTTAAACTGAAATTAAAACTGAAAATCTAAACTGATAATCTCTGGGTGAACGAAAATTTAAAAATTCAAAGAATACAACATAGGTCATTTTAACACAAATTTTTAACCTCAAGTCCCTCGTAGAATTCAAAAGAAAGTAAATCGCAACGATGTCCTTTTGAATTGACGATTTACGACAAGATGGCGTCAGGGCATTGTTTACGATGATCCTTTGCGTCTTAAAGAATTTCGATTGATCTGATTGGTCGATTTATCATGGAACATAGTGGATAGTGGTAAAAAATCCCTGATGCATTCTGGTATACGCTGAGCTGAAGACTGATTCTCCCCGCTTTTTTAATCCATTTCTACTTTTCCTATAGTTCTCCGTCAGTTATTTTTAATAAAATAGGATCTTTTCAAAAGCTGTTTCCTGTACCACAGACCATTGCTCTCGTCCTTGGTGGTGAAGGGCTGGAGAACAGGCTAAAAATAGTTCCATTTCTTGCTGCCTCGCAGTATCCTTGACCACAAGGTCATTTTTCACTCACTACAGAAGTTGACAACGACTCGATAAAGAGACCTGAAGCAAGTCTAGCGGTGAGACAATTCGGTCGCCTTCTGTGGCCTAGGAATCACTGGGTCAATGCCAGGTCAAGTCTGACATCCAACTCTTTTGTGAGGTGTAACATTTCGTCCGCCCATTTTTAGCGACGCCCATTAAAAAGGATTGATTTTTTACATGACATATGGGCATTTCAGCTGTTGAGAAATACTGTTAAGTAGGTAGCAGCTACCATTAATGCAAAGGGGATATGCTTTTTTTCTGTCAACTCAATAAGCTTAGTCAAGAAGCATGCTTGAATGTCGCACCACAGCCTCTTGACTTTGACATATGTTCTTCACTGAGCTTATCTGTCCTTCACTGAATGGTTTTTAAATGCACATCATTGATACCTTAGATGAGCTGTCTTCCCAAACCATACACTCATGGTCAGGACAAGATTTATCCTCTCTTAATCCATACAAGACGTACAGCGTATTCTTAGGCCTTGGATTTCTTTAACCTGATAGATCTCCTTTCCCAATCTGGCAGTCTAATCTAAAGGGGGCTAAAAACGTAAGAAGCAGTTCTCATTTGGAGGGGCACAGCCCTCAGAAAAGACACTTCTTAGAACTGGAGGGGCACCTAAGACTGAGGTAAAGGGCACTTCAAGGTTCAAGTAGGGCATTTTCGAAAAACTTGAAGTGGTAAGCTGCCTCCTGTGCTCCCCAGCCCCTATATCTCTGAAAGGGGAGGCAATAGACGTTTACCTATACTTTGATGTGTGTTGGGGGTGTCCATATTCCTACAAGGGTATGAAAGCGTCAAAGCACCAGTGCAAAGGGTTAGAACTGCAAAGTATTTTACAAAGCACTACACAGGTTGCGTCGTGCAAAACAACTAACGCCACAAAGAACTGGGAACAAGTGGCAAATCAGCTCGCTACTGAGTTCACAAGCATCTCGGGGCATCGCGACTGAGTTAAAAAAACAAGTAACAGATTGGGTCAGAGTAAGAAATAGTAGGAGACAGAAGCAAGGTGGGCGATAAATCGTTGTAGTGGTTTCTGATTCGTGGTTTCTCTAAGTGGGTGATGCGTTTTGCAGTTGTCTTGGAAATCTCCTGCTAATTAGTAGGGCCTATCCTTTCTATGAGCTGTGGAATTCAGAATAACCTGACCTAATGGATTTTAACACCCTATTGACATAATATGCATATCACATGTACACAGTATCGATGTCATTCAACTGACTGGAGATCACTCCAAATAACTCTTAAACTAATCACGACTACAGTAGGATCCCGCAAATAAGAAACATACAGATAAGAAACTTAGCTATTCAACTTTTGAGAAAGACAATGGAGAAGACAATAGATAAAACAATGGTTTATTGTTTTTAAACAGTAGGTCAAAATTTAAAACAGAGTTTACTATTTACTGGATCCGGCTGCTTTAAAGAAAGTTGCTTGTTGTATGATGGAGATTATACTCCCGTGGAAGTTCTTACTTATTTCACAGCAACAAAGACAGCAACAAAAAACAACAACAACAACAAATCATCATCATAATCATCATCATCATCAATACAAAAAGCTCCAACAACACTGAACTCTAGAAATTGTCCTACTTAAGAATATTGGTAACAGTTAAATTCATTAAACAAATGCAAACAACGTTGCTGTTGTTGTAAGCTGGCAATTTGGTAACGAGTCTATATCAACACTCGTACTAACTATCCTTGCGTTCCTTTGGTAATCAAAACAATTATGATTGTATTGTTTAAGATCTGAGCATTGTTTAATTTGAAAGTAATTAGAACCGGCTGGTTGAATTTGAACGAAATCATGATTGTTTTGATTGCCAAAGGAACGTCAGGTATATCTGCAACAAATTATAAAGAAAAAAGGGCAGAAAGACGGTAAAAATGTTCCTCATTTGAACAAGAGTCGGGAATAAGGTTTGCGATAAAAAGAGCACTTTATCCCCCCTAGTAGTATCAGTAGCAGTACTGAAAACAAGATCTCTTTGGCCACACCAACGCAGCAAGACTCCCAGTACTACGTCGCGTTGCTGGGTAACAGTGGCCTCGTTTGAAGAATCTATCATTGTTGTTAGCATTTGTGTGTTAGCCGCGTACGGCTCCTTTGCTTTAGGAGAAGCGCTGTTGTTGTTTACTTGGAAACGCGTGTTGCTATTATTCTTCAACGGTCTCTCTAATCTTTCCACCTAGGAGACTTTTAGGAATTAGGTTCAGGGAAGACTGAGGACAAGCGGCAGGGCCCCTAAAGGAGGCATTTGAAAGAGAAACCTTTTGCAGTCTTGCCAACCTCATTGAAACATTTTACTTGTCCCAAAATCTAAAGGTAAAACATCTGTTATCAAAAGAACTACGTGCAGACTTTGGCAAATAATCTGATTTTCATGGTCCTATGTTTGCTGAAGAGACCAAGAAATTTATCCCAATTGTTTCGATGTTTGTTCTCAACAAATCATCAAAAAGACCAGTTTAGGGGCAAGAAATTTTTACTTGCGTTATATACCAAAATCTACGTGAGAGACAGCTGTTACCGCCAGCATACATACGCAGGGGTAAGCAAATACTGTGTTTTCACGGTCCTTTGCTTGTTCTAGGGACAAAGAAGCATATTCCAATTTTTCACTTTTTGTTCTCAATAAATTTCCGAAAGACCAGTTTAGGGGACCAGCAATTGAAAAGCTGGCCATTGTCAAAATATTTGTAAGAGGAATGTTGAAAGCATCTGGATTTTAGGACAACAATAACGAAAAGGCGGTACCATTGCTTTTTCGGGCATATATAGGACATCTATGTGGCCAAGCTTGCTCCGTTGTGTTCTCGTAATTTACGACATATAATGCTTTGCGAAGTTTGAATGTGAATCTGGTGGAATTTGTGAGGTCTGAAGATAACACGCTTGCTTGCTCTTGAAGGGGCGGTCAGGGACTCTTTGGGACATAATTTTCAGTTTGTGTAAGTTAACCTTTTGGTCCAGCACCATTGACTTAAACTTTAGGGTGGAGTGGGGACAAAATGGGGCAAAATGGGTCGCTTAATTATTTTAGGCCAACTGTCCTTGGTTGCAAGTTGCAGCTTATTTAGCGAATTACATTGTCTTTGTTCATAATAAAAACCCATTTTGTTCAACTAAAGAACAATGACAGTGAAATCCATGAACTTGTCAATGACCCATTTTGCGCAACCTAACCCTGCTGAACTTGCGCTGTATGTTCAAGAAGCGTGAGAAATTTGAAATTTGAATTTTTAAGAAGAATGGATTCAGACTGTGATTCAGAAATTTTCAGATTTAAACTCAGAGGAACAGTTCATGGTAGTTTACTAATCCTCATTTTCTCATCATAAAATATTCCATTTGAGAGATTACTCCTTGGAAACCCAGGGAACTCAGTTCACAAGGACAAAAATATCGAAGAAATGGAGGGACATTCATATCCATGAGTCACCATAAGGGTCCTTTGATTGTCTCCTCTGGTGCTAACAGGACTTTCTGAATCATATTACACTAGCATTTGAACTCACGATCTATAGGAATGTTGTGCGGGACGTTTCTACGCTATCTTTCTCATTAATATTGAGCTTTCCATAACAGAACCTTTGCGGAATATCCACCCAGTGCTGTAAAGCGGCTTAAAATTCACATCTTTTATTGTAACGAAAGAAAACCTACTCCGTGGCTATCTCTCAAGAACAGCAAAGCACAATTCACTGTCTTTATTGTTCCCCTCATACTTCGAAGAATTAGAAAGAAGAAACAGGCCACTGGGGTGTCCGAAGTTTTGGACAAAAGAAACCCTTATTTACTNCTGGTGCTAACAGGACTTTCTGAATCATATTACACTAGCATTTGAACTCACGATCTATAGGAATGTTGTGCGGGACGTTTCTACGCTATCTTTCTCATTAATATTGAGCTTTCCATAACAGAACCTTTGCGGAATATCCACCCAGTGCTGTAAAGCGGCTTAAAATTCACATCTTTTATTGTAACGAAAGAAAACCTACTCCGTGGCTATCTCTCAAGAACAGCAAAGCACAATTCACTGTCTTTATTGTTCCCCTCATACTTCGAAGAATTAGAAAGAAGAAACAGGCCACTGGGGTGTCCGAAGTTTTGGACAAAAGAAACCCTTATTTACTTGAGGAGAATAGGATGATAAGAAACAGGCATGCTGAGAGTAATATTTAACATGTTTCCAAGTCATAACACACGAATTTATGTAAAGATGCACAGCGTACGGTTACTAGAGAGTGATATTTATTCACAAATCAGTTAAGGACTAAATAATTACTTATTTGTACGCCCCAGAAAAAGCAATAGTAAATGCAAGTCGCAGATTTCTACAAAAATTTAAGCAGTCAAGATGTAGCAATTTTCGATGCCCAACATATTTGTTACCAAGGCAGGCAATCAGTATGGGTTCAGGAGCGTAAGAACTGGCCTTAGATTCCCCTTCCTAAATATTAGTATTGCTAAGGTTTTGTCACTTTTGCGAAAACTTGCAATTTTCTAGAATCATAAGCAGCAACAGCCTTTGACTCTGTCATTGACCATGCATTTAAGGTGTGTTTGATTGGTAATACCAAACCTACCAAATTCTGAAAACAGTAGACTTCGCAGAGACGGAAACATACTTTCCAATCAAACACAAAATTTTTAAAACGGTGGGTTTCAGGTTCACCATTGCAGTTCGCTAATTAAATCGAGAATCTCTCCGAAGTCTGCCAAACCTTCTGCCTTTAGGAGCATAAGGTTCAGAAGGCCTTCCAAACCTACCAAACCTATCATTTGGAGAATTTCTGAGTCAATCAAACAGTAATTTTGAGTCAACCAAGTCTACCATTTTCAGAATTGGTACCAATNTGGTGCTAACAGGACTTTCTGAATCATATTACACTAGCATTTGAACTCACGATCTATAGGAATGTTGTGCGGGACGTTTCTACGCTATCTTTCTCATTAATATTGAGCTTTCCATAACAGAACCTTTGCGGAATATCCACCCAGTGCTGTAAAGCGGCTTAAAATTCACATCTTTTATTATAACGAAAGAAAACCTACTCCGTGGCTATCTCTCAAGAACAGCAAAGCACAATTCACTGTCTTTATTGTTCCCCTCATACTTCGAAGAATTAGAAAGAAGAAACAGGCCACTGGGGTGTCCGAAGTTTTGGACAAAAGAAACCCTTATTTACTTGAGGAGAATAGGATGATAAGAAACAGGCATGCTGAGAGTAATATTTAACATGTTTCCAAGTCATAACACGTCATGATTTAAAGGGAGGGGTCTAAATTTCACACGAATTTATGTAAAGATGCACAGCGTACGGTTACTAGAGAGTGATATTTATTCACAAATCAGTTAAGGACTAAATAATTACTTATTTGTACGCCCCAGAAAAAGCAATAGTAAATGCAAGTCGCAGATCTCTACAAAAATTTAAGCAGTCAAGATGTAGCAATTTTCGATGCCCAACATATTTGTTACCAAGGCAGGCAATCAGTATGGGTTCAGGAGCGTAAGAACTGGCCTTAGATTTCCCTTCCTAAATATAGTATTGCTAACGTTTTGTCACTTTTGCGAAAACTTGCAATTTTCTAGAATCATAAGCAGCAACAGCCTTTGACTCTGTCATTGACCTTGCATTTAAGGTGTGTTTGATTGGTAATACCAAACCTACCAAATTCTGAAAACAGTAGACTTCGCAGAGACGGAAACATACTTTCCAATCAAACACACAATTTTTAAAACGGTGGGTTTCAGGTTCACCATTGCAGTTCGCTAATTAAATCGAGAATCTCTCCGAAGTCTGCCAAACCTTCTGCCTGTCAATCGGCGGTACAAAACCGTTTTAAAATGTCAAGTCCTAGCAAAAGGAGTAAATATTATTTGGCACAACATTCGTGATTTGCTTGTTGAGCAATGTCGCCCCTTTTAGCCATTTCATTAAAAACGCTGCTTAAAAGGCATAGTTTGTTGTTCTTCATGGTCGAAAATTGCTTGGGCCTGGCAAGATTGACAAGAGAAGAGCAGCTGCAATAAACATGAATAAAATTGAAAGATCATCAAAGATCTCCTGCACATTGGCAACCAAAATGCCACGCAATATCAACTAGATTCCTTAACAGGCTTCCTCTTGAATAAACAGGATCTAATGTGAATTTTCAGCAAACAGGCATAGAAGAGCTAAAACCTCTCTTCATAAGCAAGAAAAATCATGCGAAGTGGCAAGTAATATCGCCCCAGATGAACAACTGTCAGACGACTTCATAAGCCGTGCTTGAGCAAGAAGGACCAGCAAAGAGCTCTGTTTGTGATGCTTATAAAAAACAGCGCAGAAAGCTGAAATGATTGATCTGATTTCTAGATAAGCTCGTAGGTTGACAGAATAGTAAGAGATCTGCTACGTCCTTGCAAGGAATACGACACACATGATCTCGACTGCCTTGGTTCTTGAGCAAGCTTGGGCCGTCACGGAGTTTTGCGATGCTCTCTGTTCTACAAAGAGAGGAGAGAGCTGAAATGATTGATCTGATTTCTAGATAAGCTCGTAGGTTGACAGAATAGTAAGAGATCTACAGCGCCTTGCAAGCGATACGTCACACATAATCTATGAGCTAGACTGCCTTGGTTCTTGAGCAAGCCGGGGCCGTCACGAACTTCTGCGATGCTCTCTGTTCTACAAAGAGCGAAGAGAGCTAAAATGATTGATCTGATTTCTAGATAAGCTCGTAGGTTGACAGAATAGTAAGAGATCTACAGCGCCTTGCAAGCAATACGTGACGCAGTATCCCGGAGTTCGGCAAGCTCCAAAAACAGCAGAGAAAGCTAAAATGATTTATTAAATCTCTAGATCAGCTCGCTAGTTCAATAAACAAAATGACATTAGATAATGATTGCACTCCCAAACTTCCATATGTTAGCCACAGCTGTATTCCCATAAAGGATACTTGGCGTTTAAGTGCGTATAAATTATAAACTGCGTACGAGGTCGAATCGGGATCTATGTACCCAATACAACTTAAACTGCGCAGCCATGCATTCGTAAAATAGGTTAATATTGGTGGGAAAGGCAAGATGGCGGAAATCAACGCTCACAGAGGATTTAGGACAAGCAATTGAAGACAATGACTGCGTCAAAGGAAAGCGATTGGAAAGATCAACCAGGATATTTTTGCTTTTCTTGAAATTTCGCTGACGAACTTCGCTGCGCAGGTCATGTTTCGGAACAGGATTCAAAGGAATCTATAATGATGCTGTTGTTGATGTAGTGATAAATTTCTACCCAGCGCAGCCAGGAATGTCAATGGGAAAACGCTTTTACTTGCTCATTAAGTCTTGTACTAGACTCAACATTTGCGTGTAGTTTCGGTTCCCTGAATTAACATGTCGCTTCAACCAAATCCTCACTGAAGCGACAACAACAACATCGATTCAATTCAATGAGCGTAAGCGAAGGGACATATATGGCGAGTCAAGTCTTGTACCTGGTGTTTCAGAAAAGGTACTCCCGTTTGTGTCACTGCACAGTAAATCTAAAAACCATTATCTATGTACAATGTTTATAACATGACAGGTATTAGGAACCTAACAAAGTTGCGCGTAAGATTCAGCCCACTCAATGAGCATAGGTTTCGACACAGCTTTGACTGCTTAAGCCCTCGTTGTGTATGTGGTACGGGAAACGAAGATAACGAGCATTTTCTCCTGCATTGCCCTCAGTTTGACGTAATGCGCACAGATCTCTTCAGTCAGCTTGCGGATGTACCTGGGTTAGACATTACAAGTATGGATTCAAAAGATTTATGTGAATTACTCTTGTACGGAACTTCAGATTTGAACGTAGTCGAGAATAGAATGATTATTGAGGCAACAATATCCTTCATTGAACAATCCAAGAGATTTTGCTAGCAACTCTTTTCGAGGAATTCATAGCAGCGACTTCCCCCTATTTCTCTTTTTCCTTTCTACGTTGTTTTGTTGTTGTTAACTCGATTGTTTGTTGGTTTTTCTTTTTGGAAATTGTGTGCCTTAATTTGTAAGTCCCATCTACAGTGGGGACCAGGTGACTGCGTGTCTTTTCCCACTGTGGATGGGACATGAAATGTATTGTATGGTTAGTTTTAGTTTTACTTGATATAAAAAA
>REGM01000022.1:502582-514658 GCA_004194415.1 Aurelia aurita | reverse complement strand
TTTCATATTTCAATTTATTAAGGAGGGAGACCCTTCAGCCTAATGGCTGATTTTCAAGGGGCCCTCCACATAAAAACTTACAAAATATACGGGTTAAAAACATCTAAGAATTACTTACAATAAATATATACAACTAAAGTGTCAAACCTAACTACGAAAAATAAAAGAAAAAGTGCATAAAACCAATAGACTGGGAATTCCTCCCGCGATCCAGCAACCAGCGCAGCCCCCGCCCCCACGCCCGGCTCCCACCAGACTGACGACAGAGATCCAAAATAAATCTCCATCATCAACCAGCAGAAACCAAGCAGAGAGACAACGGACGCGGCAGCCCCCCGACCGCAAGAAAAAACCCCAGTCCATTATAAATTATGTTTGAAAACAGTAATGGAGGATGCCTGCTTGGTCTCAGCTGGGAGGCTATTCCACAGTTTTGCACCTCGATACGAGAAACATTTCTGCCTATTTGCGGACGTTTTCTTTGGCAACCTCAAATCTGTTGCCGTATTTCGAAGGCTACGAGAGTTGCAAGCGGAGTTTCTTGTGAAAAGATTGCTCATGTACTGTGGAGCAAGCCCGTTAATAGACTTGTAGACCATCGATCGAGAATCTTGGTCGATAAGCTCACGAATGGTTTTCCAACCAAGACTCCCAATGAGTGGTCTGCTTGGGGCATCAAAATTGCTGTTGGTTATAATTCTAGCAGCTCTGTTTTGAAGTTTTTGAAGCTGATTAATATCAGTGGTGCCACAACAACCCCATACGGAGCAACAGTAACGAAAATGGGGCTCCACAATACTTGAGTACAATGTTTTCAAAGTCTTGAGTCTCCGCGTACCGACATTTTCGAGGCTTCTGATACATAGCCTTGAGGAAAAGCAACGTCACTAAAAGTAGAAACACATTCAAGTAATGCAGAAATATATTTTGTGAGAGGATTTTTCCGTATAGTGGAAATTAGGCTTTAAAGTTTGGTTCACGCAAGAGTAGAAACACGTTAGAAACAAGTTAGAACTACATTGAAATGCGACGGGAAAAAGCATTGAAATTATTTTTGCCTCAATTTGAGCTTTTTCCAAAACATTTGGAGATATACTAACGCATTTTGGATGGAATCATTTAGTTTTGATTCCATTTGGAGCAATAACTCTTTTAAAATGTTTCAATGAGTTCAGAAAATACGTTATCCCAACTCTAACGCACTTTACTCTAGTCTGAAGTCATTGTCTTTTTCTATTGCCTATGGTGAAGTTAGGGGCATTATCTTGCCATTTTGCTGCGGAAAGTTTAAAGGGAATGCAAGCATATAAAAGTGGCTCAAGCCAGTTGCGGTCAAAATCAGATATCAGCATTTCCTGTTGACGTAGATCAGTTACTTCACCATGTGTCACGGCCCATTGTCTTTGCACGGCTATTTTTATCCAAGGCTTACATATACGCTTAGATTCCCTTTTAAGTTAAAAATATTTAGACTTTCGTAGTTGTGAGTTTCTATGTTCCTTGCAATATTTTGTAGTCAAGGCTTCTGACAGATTTCATTGATGCTAGTTTGTAATCAACGGTCAAAGAGCACCGCTAATTGGCTTGCAAGCAAAGCTCTTTTGATATTTTGTAGAAAAGTTAAATATTTCTTAATTCGTGCATGTTTCAAAACACAAATCCCTCGTTTAAAATTCGACATTGTATTCCAATTTAGCATCAGCCAAAACATTTATTACAGAGTCTCCATCGCAAGAATAAAATATTTCGATTTAAAATAAAAAACAAAAAGCAGCTACACAAATGAAAAAGTTGTGAATAGAACAAACTTAGAATTTCATAACAATAAAAATTCGTCTGATTCGCATTAGCATTGAATATCGAAGAAAGAAATAATTTTTTGTTTTAGTAACTCATGAATATATAACTCCCCAAAACAAACTGCTTTGATTTTTAAGTTGAAAGAAATCGCACGTGTCTGATCAAAAACATTCCTTTGTTTTTATCATAACCAACTATTTCTGTATATTTTCTGTTCAAATAACATTCGATTTGCATGTGTTTTCGTTTAGCTATGCTCATCCTTTGCAAATAGTGATATACCGTCAAAGAGAATGTCAGTAATCTTTCTTTCAAGAAATCTACCGTGCAAAATGGCCTGGTCCTAAATAAATTCCAACTACTTGATATCAGTTTTACTTTAAGCTGTTATGGTGCCAAAAGAACCGCTCTCGAGATACATTTTAAAGAGTTTGTGCAACGTTAAAAGCTTGCATTTGCAAGGAGCAAAGAGATCTAAGAAAATCTCCTTGAAATCGAAGCTGGTCACCTCCCGTGAACAAAGCATACTCACCCCACGGTCCCTGTGATTTTTTGTTATATTCAAACCTTTGCCTATGCCCTTTAACCAAGCTTCTTCCAAGCAAATAGTGCTATAGTTGCTGAAGGTCAAGGACGAAATTAGAAGTGGCTTAAGCCAGGGGACTGGGCATGCAAATTTAGACTTATTGTAATCGAAGATGCTTGCCTACGTTCAGACAAATAGACAATAGGCACAGGTATGTTTTTTTAGTCTATGTAAAGTGAAAGACCTGAGCTAAATGGTGTGGTTTATAAATAAAAAATAAATAAAAAATAAAAAGACAAAGAAAAAAAACAACATACGCCATTATTCCTCTGGCTTTTATTAGTGCACGCATCGAGATTATCAGATACAATAGGCTATTTCATCTTTTATGCTAGGTCTTTCACTTTAAAGCCTACACCACCCATCATTTCTTTAATTTAAAATCGAACATTTATCGAATATCATTGTATTCTTGAATAACTCTGTAGCTTAAAACTCTGCCATCTTTTACTCTGTTACGATATGAGTCCCTTTTTTAGCAAGGTTCATCGTAGGGATACAAGGGACTCAGCTAATCAGTCTACTATCAACTACTGCAGGCTTTGGGTCAAACCTAGCAACGTTTGAAAGGCTTGGAATAAAACAAAACCTATCGCACGAACCTAAATCCAAACCAAACATCATCTTGTATGTGAAATTCTATCCTTATTTTGTTATGTCTCAAGTGAATCAAAAACCCAAAACATTTTCATGACATTAAATAGTTCGCAATTGACAACGGCAACTTAAGAAAACTTTATTTATGAATATCAATTTTATTCAATATCGTTGATTTCATTGAAAGTAGTACCAAGGGAGACGAAAATGTTTATCATTCTTCCTTCAAAAGAAGTGGAAATAAATTGTTAAATTCCTTGAAGCAGGTACAACGCCTACGCTCCAAAATTTTAGAAAAGCGCAGTGTTCGAAGATTTTCTAGCCTAAACAACTTCCACAAGAGAGTTTGAATAGCTAAATATGGTCTCTGGCGAACATTCGAACTAAGCAATCGAAAAATTCATTCAAAGTTGCTAAACTAAGAGCTTTGATGCCCCGACCAGAGCACTATTGCAAGAGCTCAAGTGGAAGCCCATTCAATACAGTTTTCGCCGGGCAAGTGTGGCATATCGTTCTTTCTCAATTCCACAAAATGTGCTTTCGTGGATTATGTTTCACTGGAATTTTACAACGCAGAATTTGGTGCTTAAGAATTTCGAAGGTGTGAGTTTAGCTCAGGTTGATATTAAGTATCCTTGAGCATCTTAAAATCGAGGCCCCAGTTTGAAATTCGCAGCACTGCACGGAAACCCTCCTTAAAATACATAAAATGAAATGGAAATGAAACTTGATCACTGGAACCTTGCAATACAGAGGTTAATCCTAAAGAAATGGTTTGCTGAAAACTTACCAAAAAATTTAGTAGAAATAAATGGATGCATGTTGAGGTCCACTTGTCAATAAATTGCCAGAACTTGTGAANAAAATGTGCTTTCGTGGATTATGTTGGACTGGAATTTTACAACGCAGAATTTGGTGCTTAAGAATTTCGAAGGTGTGAGTTTAGCTCAGGTTGATATTAAGTATCCTTGAGCATCTTAAAATCGAGGCCCCAGTTTGAAATTCGCAGCACTGCACGGAAACCCTCCTTAAAATACATAAAATGAAATGGAAATGAAACTTGATCACTGGAACCTTGCAATACAGAGGTTAATCCTAAACAAAAGGTTTGCTGAAAACTTACCAAAAAATTTAGTAGAAATAAATGGATGCATGTTGAGGTCCACTTGTCAATAAATTGCCAGAACTTGTGAAAATGCACTTGTTGATTCCTTCGCAATGTGCCTAATGGGAGAAGAACATTTTATAAATAAGGTATGGTGTGGCAAATAATTTTGAAATTTGTTTGAATTATTATAAGTTTGAAATGGCAAATCTCTCGTCAAGAAATAAGTGATTTGCCAAGAAATTCAAGGTAATGAATGCTTCATATAATGAAACTGCACCAAAGCTAAACTTTGAAAAATAAAACTTCTAACCAATTAGTTTGTTACTGGTTGGATTGATATGGACCAATTTTTTCAATTTCATAAGTTTGTTTTAATCCTGAATCTCAATTTCATTCTCATTTCAAAATGCACAGAAAAGATCGCAAACTTCGATCAAGTAATAAAAACAATGTTTTGCCATGTCAAAACATCAGCTGATTTGTTGATGAACCAATGGCCCTTATTGATAACAGTACTTGTAGCACTGACAAGGTTTACCCTGTATAAATATTTCTATTATTATGATTGATTGATTGATAAATTGATTCAATCATTCATGTATTGATTGTTTAGTTGATTGATCAATAATTTGTACGTACATCAAGTTCCTTCAAGCATTCTCCCGTCTCCACATCCCAAAGTCGAACCTAAAATGCAAAACAAAGAAATAACTTAAAGTGGGCAACACAAGCATAATCCTATTCTGAAAGTGATAATATTTCGACACAAACTTGATGCATTACATAATGGCAGGAAAAGACATCTAAAGGTTTCACTCATAGCTTAAAAAATTATTCTTTTCAATGTGAAATTAAAGGAGCTCTCGGGCCATTGTTCTACTTCATTCTTAAATCTCATGGGGCATTCACCTTATGTGCAATTTATTTGGAGCATTTCCACTGTGATAGTATAGGACAAAAATACGAGAAAATTATAGCTCATCTGTTTGCAATGTCTCACTTTTTCAACTATTCTGAAAACAAAAAACCGCAAATTTTAGCAATTAGAGCATAGGGTTATATTTGGAGTAACAAGGAATACATTCGGTGCTTTGAAACTTACAATTCAATTCAGACCAACTTTAAATATTTGTTAGGTGACGCAGTACCTCACCAAAAAAGATCACCAATCCCCTTACCTTCTTATCATCTGCAGCGGAGGCTAAGTGACAACCATCAGGACTGAACGCACATGCCTAAGTATAAGAAATGATAGTTTTACATAACTCTCGTCAATTTCATGCCTCAAGAAAGTTCTGTCTTCCCAATTTCGTGCAGGGATCCCTTACTTTGAATCTTGTAATGCATACGAGTTTTACGTTCTTTCCAATTTCAAGATGTTAGACACTTAACAAGGCATTATATGTGCTCCATATTGCCAATATTTTACGTTTTATGAACAAAACAGTGCAAGAGAAAAAAGTAGAAAGTTTTAATGCCAAACAGTNAAAAAATTTAGTAGAAATAAATGGATGCATGTTGAGGTCCACTTGTCAATAAATTGCCAGAACTTGTGAAAATGCACTTGTTGATTCCTTCGCAATGTGCCTAATGGGAGAAGAACATTTTATAAATAAGGTATGGTGTGGCAAATAATTTTGAAATTTGTTTGAATTATTATAAGTTTGAAATGGCAAATCTCTCGTCAAGAAATAAGTGATTTGCCAAGAAATTCAAGGTAATGAATGCTTCATATAATGAAACTGCACCAAAGCTAAACTTTGAAAAATAAAACTTCTAACCAATTAGTTTGTTACTGGTTGGATTGATATGGACCAATTTTTTCAATTTCATAAGTTTGTTTTAATCCTGAATCTCAATTTCATTCTCATTTCAAAATGCACAGAAAAGATCGCAAACTTCGATCAAGTAATAAAAACAATGTTTTGCCATGTCAAAACATCAGCTGATTTGTTGATGAACCAATGGCCCTTATTGATAACAGTACTTGTAGCACTGACAAGGTTTACCCTGTATAAATATTTCTATTATTATGATTGATTGATTGATAAATTGATTCAATCATTCATGTATTGATTGTTTAGTTGATTGATCAATAATTTGTACGTACATCAAGTTCCTTCAAGCATTCTCCCGTCTCCACATCCCAAAGTCGAACCTAAAATGCAAAACAAAGAAATAACTTAAAGTGGGCAACACAAGCATAATCCTATTCTGAAAGTGATAATATTTCGACACAAACTTGATGCATTACATAATGGCAGGAAAAGACATCTAAAGGTTTCACTCATAGCTTAAAAAATTATTCTTTTCAATGTGAAATTAAAGGAGCTCTCGGGCCATTGTTCTACTTCATTCTTAAATCTCATGGGGCATTCACCTTATGTGCAATTTATTTGGAGCATTTCCACTGTGATAGTATAGGACAAAAATACGAGAAAATTATAGCTCATCTGTTTGCAATGTCTCACTTTTTCAACTATTCTGAAAACAAAAAACCGCAAATTTTAGCAATTAGAGCATAGGGTTATATTTGGAGTAACAAGGAATACATTCGGTGCTTTGAAACTTACAATTCAATTCAGACCAACTTTAAATATTTGTTAGGTGACGCAGTACCTCACCAAAAAAGATCACCAATCCCCTTACCTTCTTATCATCTGCAGCGGAGGCTAAGTGACAACCATCAGGACTGAACGCACATGCCTAAGTATAAGAAATGATAGTTTTACATAACTCTCGTCAATTTCATGCCTCAAGAAAGTTCTGTCTTCCCAATTTCGTGCAGGGATCCCTTACTTTGAATCTTGTAATGCATACGAGTTTTACGTTCTTTCCAATTTCAAGATGTTAGACACTTAACAAGGCATTATATGTGCTCCATATTGCCAATATTTTACGTTTTATGAACAAAACAGTGCAAGAGAAAAAAGTAGAAAGTTTTAATGCCAAACAGTCGTTATTTCAAATAAATTACTCTTCTTGAAATATATCCATTAGGAATGAGAGTCACGTTTTTCTCTCTCGCTGCAACATGCGTCAATTTTTACTATCGCAACATAGTTTTGTCATCTTATTCAATAAGGGTATCAGAGTGCATATCTACAGGGTGTTTACAAAAAAACGCAACCCAACTATAATCGACAATTTTCAGGAAATTACAACATTTGATTTATATGTTATGTATACCATCTGAAAGCACAATCTTTCTTCTTTCCAATGCTATGCAGTTTGGATACATCAATGGAATTATTTATCACTTAACTGACGTTTTAGTAAGTATATGGTCTATTTTAGATGCAGGAAAGTGGTAGGACATTTGCATAGGCGAAACCCATCTTTGTGAGAGCTTATTTTATCATTTTTAATAAATGTGTCTCATGGGAGTATATTTGCATGTTTCCTACCTAAGGGCATCATCTCAAGTGCGTCTAGGCCTGAAACGTTTTCATAAAATCTGTTTTATAACTTTTTATGCTAAAAAAGGTGTTGATTTTGCTCTTACAGCATGCTGCATTTAAAATCGACCATACTTACTAAAATATCAATTAAATGATAAATAATTCCATTAATGTATCCAAACTGCATATCATTGGAAAGAAGATAGATTGTGCTTTCAGATGGTATACAGTACATCTATTCAAAGTTACTATTTTTTGAAATTTTCAATTAAAGTTGGGTTGCACTTTTTTCTGAAACACCCTGTAGAGTAGTGACAAGCAATTAGAATAAATACAGAGTAGGCATATATGGCATATATCTCCAATACCTGAACCCAGCCGATGTGTCCGTTGAGCACATGTAAACACGAAGATTTGAATACGTCCCATAATCGAACAGTGCAGTCCCAGGCGGCTGATGCCTAAAAGTAGAATTAAATTCTCGTGATGACAATCTAAAACTGAAATTGATCAAACAAGGAAATTAAATGACATTAAAAACTATGGTGCATTCACGAAGTCTGTCCACGAAAGTAACAGGTGCGCCAAGAATATCTCCATGATTCATATTATGTGGGGTGAGTGGCCGAGCGGCTTATACAGTTTCCGTTAGGTAATTAAAGTTAAGCTTGGTCGCATGAGGTCAAAATCCGGATGCAAGCAACTCACTTCGCCGTCCTTCGGAAGGGACGTTAAACTAGGGGTCCCGTGCCTGGATGCGGCATGCATAGTAGGCCTAGATTAGCTGTAATAGAGCTAGAAATCATGCCAGCCTACTTAAAATAAAGTACTGAATGAATGAATGAATGAATGAATGAATGAATGAATGAATGAATGAATGAATGAATGAATGAATATGCTACGATAAATCTTGCATTTGGCCGGTTTACGAAGATTGGAATTGTGATCGAAAATAAAGATTTTTCACCCGAGGGGTGCATTGCTCCCTTAAAAAGCATACGATATTCTTTGAGAACAAAACGATTTCTACAACATTCAATCAATTTTGAACAAACAAATAGGATTTTCCGTTAAAAGTGTACAAGTTTTCTAAGGAGTGATATGTCTCTCAGTTTCACCCAATAGTTCCTAAAGATTTTCGAAAATATCCATATCTAAGGAAAGCTGTGACCATCATGATCAGACAAAGCACGACCAAATATCTCTCTTTAGAAATAGTGTTTTATTACCAAAATTTTGTTGCAGGAGAATGCCAAAGCCTTGATATTGCTTGTGTGTCCTCGTAAAATGATATTTTTAAAAGCAGCTTTCTTGTTCGTTGTCCAGGTCTGCACAGTTTTATCCCAAGATCCTGTTGCCTGCAGTTGGGGTAAAAGATTTTTTATCATCAAGTACACACCAAAAAATATCAGTGATAGTTTCATATATCTCCTTGCAAAGATTTGTTCAACATCATAACTTTACAGAGATTTTTTAATTTAATTATAATTTGTAAAGCAATTGTCTGAGTACCAAAATCTGATTGAGAAAAATTAGAACGAAAACTGTGCAGGGATTCGAATCTAGCCAATCAGAAGGACAAATTAAAATTATTTGCATTATTTGTGAAGAGGTGCAGAAAGTTCCTTTTTGTCTGGATTTCGATGTTGTTCCTGCTTTAAACTTTATATTTAACTGAGTTTAAAATTATTGCGTGGGGAATTTTAATGACAAGCAAATAAATAAGAAAATTTATTTACTTACCAATAGCTCACCATCATGTGAAAATGCACAACACTGCACAACACTTTTATGTCCAACAATAATTAGCTCTTGAAGATATGTCTACAAAGATAAAAGAAAAGCATAAACATATACTGGGTGTGTCAAAAAAGATTTTGATAAATCACCTTTTTATGAAAAAGCTAACTTAGATATGAAAATTTTATTTCAATTAAATTGGTTATAAGTTATTGGCATGTTTTCTTGGAAGCTGCTTGGAAAAGCTTGAAGGAGTACTAACAAAGTTATTCACAGTTTGTCCAATTCTCAGCTTCAAATCAATGGCAGAAAACAGGATAATACTTCTGGGGGAACAACAAGTGAACAATGTTGATCTCTTGTGTGTAAAAAGATTAAGCATGGTTTATTCTAGCTTAGCTTAGTTCAAACTGTAGAGCAAAACGTTTTTAATGAATCAGAAACGCAAGGGAAAAAAGAATTGAATTTATTTTTTGCTCAATTAATAATTTTGTCAGTGCCTTTTTGAACGCATTTGATTCCATTTGGAAGTAATAAATCACTAAAAATTTGTTTAAAAAGAGTTTAGAAATTTTGTTATCCTAATTCTAACGCGACTTTACTCCAGTGTGAACCAAGCTTAAAGCCCAGTTTCCAGTCAGTGGGATTTTATGAGCAGGCGGACTTTTTAAAAAATCAAAAATCATTCAACCTTAAATTTCTATTCAATTGTGAAGCGACATTTTCTGTCATAAACAAAAGAATTTTCGCCCGCTCGGAAAACTCCACTGACTGGAAACTGGGCTTAAAGGATATGAATTTCATGTTTCTAAAACTGAAAAGTGGATAAAATTTGATTCACTTTTTTAGTCATATTTTAAAGCCTTCAGTATGGGGTGATAGAACCTACATGTAAATTCCAGACAATGCCAGTTTTGTCCCAAGACCCGGAAGCTAGATATTTGCCACATGGTGAAAATACAACAGTCTCTACACTTGAGCTATGTCCTTAAAGAAGAAAAACACAAATGTTGTTCAGGAAAAAATAACTGAAAGATATGCTGCATGTTAAAAATGCATCAAAAAATGCACAATAATATCTTAAAAACATCTCCAGCAACTTAATAATTCTTTGGGATTGTTAGAAGTGATAGTGCTCCAAAAAGTCAATTTTTCTAATCTATTTTCAAATTTCATGACCATAGCCAAACTTTGATAACAACACTTCGGCTTTATCAAAAGATAAAATTACATGTACGATGACTTATTTCCTCTAAACATCTGGTTAGGTCAAATTTATTAAATCTTATAGAAATTTTTATTACATTACTACAACCTGGCAAGAAATTAACGTAAAATTCACCTTGTAAAATAGTAACTTGCTCCCCTGTTTCTGCATTCCAAATAATTATCATGTGATCAAATGCACAAGAAGCAACTTGTTCATCATCAGGAGAAAATGCACAGCTATTTACAGCGCCTGAAATCGAGACAATGAATTCTCAGTTTGTTGTTTTTCTTACTACCGGATCCCGGGAAGTTAGCAGATACAGTACAGGCCATGCACAAATTAACATGACAAGAATTCTCAAGAATTCTTAAGCAATGGTAAGGATTTTTGAGAACTCTATACATCCTGATAAGAATTCTTGAGTCATATGAAAGACAGTAAATTTTTTTAAACAAGAATTCTTAAGAAACTAAAAATATTCTTAAGAATTCTTGAGAATTCTTAGGCAGAAAAACCATGTTAATGTGCGCAAGCCCTGTATTGTATAATACACGCCTTCAGCTGGTTTCCACCATCAGGTGAATTTGTTCACACAAACCAATAATTTCGGTTCATTTTAAGCATGCACAGAAACAAATCTTGTAAATCAAATTTCAATTGCACATGCTTATACTGCGACAAAAATTATCGAGTGGAAAACTGGCTTTCACACTGAAATCTTATCTGCATTTGGAGAATTCTTAAGAATCCTTTGGAACACATTGATTTTAATGTAAAAAAGGTCTGCACAGCAACAGTTTTTATCACATTTTGCATTGGATAAGAAAGTTTGATAAAAAATGTTCACCTTCATGACCCTCAAGTGTATGGATCACTGTATTTTTAGCGATATCCCAAATCTTGACAGAAGCATCATCGGATCCAGTTGCCATTAACTTCAAATCTGATGAGAATGCACAACAATTCACCTGAAAATAAGTATGAAAGTTGTTATGTCAGATGCAATGTCAAATTAAACATGATCTGATGAATTAAAGACAAGATTTGGAGAGTGTTAATAAACCCATGTGGTAAGCAATGAAATCTTTCCAGGACATTTACAAATCAAAAAGAATAAGCATGCCACTTAAAGTTAGAACCTTTAATGCATACTCTGCCAGTGTTTTTCTGTACAACTCGGAACTATGGACCCTAACAGATACAATTGAAAAACAGATTGATTCATTTCACAGAAAGATGCTAAGGAGAGTAATCAACATCTGCTGGCCAAAATCGATTCCAAACGAAAGATTATACGAGAAAACAGGAACAACGAAATGGAGTGCCATCATTAGAAAGAGAAGGTTAGATTGGCTTGGTCACTTAATGAGACTTGATAGGCAAACGCCAGTTAGGCTAGCCTTGCACGAATCACTGCAACCTGTCAGAAAAAAGAGAGGTAGACCAAGTTTAACTTGGATGAAGATTATTGAAAAAGATCTTGCATCGGTAAACATTAAACTAAACTTAAACAATGAGACACCTGAACAAACAATCGAAACACTTGAGGAATTAGCTGAGGACAGACGCATGTGGAAACAATTGGTGAAGGACATTATGACGGTTAACCGTTAAATATGTATAGATGATGATGA
>REGM01000022.1:447522-502136 GCA_004194415.1 Aurelia aurita | reverse complement strand
CCAAAACGAGCCGTCAGCATCATAATTAGACTTACGACGTGATTCCTTGTATTCGTTCAATATTTTAAATCTGACTTTTTATTTTCTCCCATCCAATTCAATGAGCGATACTGAGACTTATGTAATGAGTATACATCATAATTGCATTATGTCTCGTATTCTTTAATTCATCTTTTAAATATAGTTTATATTTTTTTTCATTTGTTCATTCGGTCGTTTGTTTATCCATTTATTTGCTGTTTATATTACTAAAAAGTGCCAACTTTTTATAAGCACCGTGCTAATTCTAATGAAAATATTTTCTTGCTTAGTTTCGGAAATTTTCAAAGTTGACAAAGAAGACATCATTCAAAGTGACGTCAGCCAAAGCACTGGCAAAATGGCGCAAGTCAATGCTACTACCTTACCAAGTCAACCCTTGGATTTCTTATTCATTGAAAAAAGAGGTATTTTTTGCATTTTTTATATACATATTTTTTGCATTTTTTACATACATCGATTGGATGCTGTACCCGACAATTTCACCTGATTGCTGGATAGTATTTTTTGCCCGACGTTTTAACCAAATTCGTAAGTTTGAGGTGGCTGCTTTATACTGTAAATGATTATGTTTAGGAAAGGCTTCTAAGATACCTCTTATAAGAGACCACGAGCAAAGGGAGAGAAAGAAAGTGAGTGAAGAGAAGCCAGATCAACTCTCTCAGAAATAATGTTCTTTTTGAATCTAAAATTTAATTTTACAGAGTACGTTGGTGCTTCTGAGTGCTAAGGGTACTAGAGAGATCTTCCAAAGTATTTTGTTAGCAGTCTAGACTATCCAAACAGAAGTGAAATCTGGAGTACATCTTCAAGGGTACTGGACATTCTCGAATGTACCATATATATACCCAGCCCAGCAAGAGTACTCCCTAGGGGTACTCTTCGCTACCTTCCCCCTAATGAAGGAAATTTCTTTAAAGACCCCTAGAAGGTGGAACATTTTGAGAGAAGAGGAAATACTGGGAAATTTTTCTGTCCAAGCTTCACTGAGATTATATTGAATTTGAATAATAATTCTTTGTTTATGTAGATGGGCAAGGATTCGTAAAAGAACACAAAAGTAAAGTCGATCGTGTTAATGAGGAACAAAATGAAATGGCACAAGATGTCTTACAGCAAAATGAGAGACAGGTTTCTTCTGTGGAATTTGCTCTGGTAATATTGTATATAGTTTTTATAAAATTATTTCATTTAAGGTCCCTATCGAGCTTGAAACGACTTGAAATTTGATTGAATTTTGATTGAAATTTGATGGAAATCTGATTGAAATTTGATTTTAATTTGAAGCGGTCTTCTTTAGGAAAATCATCGAGTTTTAAAGTGGAAGATGTATTAATTGTAAGCCAAACAAGCAATTTAATCAAATTGCTAATCAGATTTGATATCCCCCAACTAATCCACAATAAGCGACCATTTTCACATCAATTTTCACGTCCATTTGACCGAGAAAAGAATTCCGAAATATTTATGTTTAATTCAGTATTTATGTCAAGTTATTAAAAGGTTTAAAAAAGTTTTATGTAAGCTCAGAAACTTCAAGAGAAAACCAAGGAATATGCAAGTCTTTTTTTATGATATTTAAACGATTTGTAACGTTAAAAGTTTAGAGAATGGAAAGATATATTCCTCTAAGAAAATACCACTCATATCCATTTTGAACTACTCAATAAGTCGAATTTCTTACAATAAGTCTGAATTCTTCCCTATTTCCTAATTTCTTGTTAACTTTGTTTCAGCAAGTTCACAAGGCATTCTGCACCATCGCGCTCATATGTCATGGACTTCTTGCAGGTAAAGCATCAATTTTGCAGAGTGTATAGAAATTATGTTTGTCCATGAAGAATAGTTTCACTCTTTCTTTTGTAAGCTTTTCTCGATAACCATGTGGAGAATCTCATTGGGCGCTCTAATGATTTCAAATTAGTTAACTGTTTGTAGTTTTTTCTCTTTCCTTTATGATGTTACCTGATGATTTACTGTGACCATAGTCAGAAGAACGTATTGAGCAAATAATTCAGTTCAGTTGAATAGTTTTTACTGGAAATATGAGAACGTTACAAAAATATCTTTTCAACTAAAGGTACGAATATAGTTGCGATAAAATTTCGTAAATAGCTGAAAATAAACGAACTTGCAAGCAGAAGAATTTTCTGAAGGAAAAACTCTCTTCTCTCAATAGATAGACTATTCGTTGAGAAAGCACCCCATTATTCCGTTATTCAATGTGAGTGTGAGAAAAATGTAAACTTCGTGGTATTCAAATTTGTTACATATTTATTTTCAGGCATTACGTTGACCCAATGCATATTCGTATATTCACTGAGTGAAACAAGCTACGTGAATCTTCTGGTGAATTATCACAAACTGGCTTTACCGTTTCAAGCTGTTTATTATTTTCTTCTCGCTATTTGCATCGTCTCCGTATTTGACAGGTTAGTTCGATATCTAGCTTTCATTGTGCTATCCACTTTGAATAAACCAACTTTGCAATGTGATTGGTATTAATTGATAGAAGCCCCTTGATATTGCGTTGGTGTTACATTTCGTTGTGAATCTTTAAGAGGTTAGTTTAAAACAACAGAGAATATCTAAAGTAGGTATAAGACCAAATGGTTGTTTTAAATCCGGTAGAATGGAATCTTAGCATTTTTATATTACAAATCTTTCAGAATCAATTTTATTTAATTTCATCTGACGCCCATTTTCACTTTATTTCAAAATTAACCCTCCCCCCACTTTAGCTAACTTTGAAACGTTTAATTTCAGATACGTCAATGTAAGCGTTGGTTGGAGTCAGTTCTTTCTTGCTCTGTTATCACGACCTTCTCGAGCTCTCGCGATCGTTGGTAAGGTCCTAAGCAATAGACTGCATTTGCTATGCTGTATGTCTCCAAGAAATATTATATTTTGCCTCAGAGAATTCTGATTGCGATATTTAGACGTTTTAATGGTGACTTCCAGTTTCAAGTTTGCAAACCATTTCAATTTTGAGATTAACAAAGCAGCTTATTTTAAAAGACGCTGAACTTGGCAGAAAACTATTCATAGGTTTCAAGTTGCAGTACACAAGTGAAAATGATGTAATTATTTTATGCTTAGTTTAAAAACTGTCAGATATTTTTGCTCCAAATAAAGAAAACTACATTTTTTCTGCCAAAGTTTCAAATCTAATAAGTACGTAGCTTGCAGAAGACGTGTCTAAAATAACATTTCTTGTGAACCTTTAACTTTTTAACAACTTGAGTTTAGAAAATCTGTTCACTGTTTTTTGGTCAGGTATATATTTTTAAATATCTGCATAATCACCCACAAATTTATATCCCAAAATAAATTACTAATACGCGTATTTGAAAAAGAAGCAAATTTGATTATGCTATTCATCTTTTAACCTTTTCAAGTAAATTTCATCGAAGATCAAATTAATTCAAAGATTTAAAATCGTTTTATTGTTTTATTCCTGTTCATTAAGATTTTAGCTCTTTTCTTCGAAATTTTGCATTAAATCTGTTAGTGTCTTCATTCATCTTTTGTCACATTTTAGGCTATCTGTTTGCGCTAGTGTTCTCGGTCAGTTTGGCTCAACTTGATGACAAAATTGGCCTTTATAAAGTTGCTCCTATTCTGTGGTGAGAATTCATATTTCTCCTTCAATTTTTGACATGATATTATTCCATTATCACAATCTATGTTGCATTCTTACTCACTAAATATTTTAGTTTCAGTTAGTTTAGTTAAATCATGCACTTTTTAACAATTATCAAAGCAGCATTAAAGGAATTATTCTGTACACATGTGACCTACGAAAACGTTTCCCACTTGGAAAATTCGAAGGATGAGAACCATTGCGCCAATTTCTTTGCAATGAGAGTGTTTTTGTTACTCAGCATAAAATTTGAAATAAAAACATGTCATCTGCAGATTCTGAGAGGTAATTTTGCGACAAAATGGTTCATTGCAGACCAAGGACAGAGAAGTTACTCTACAGAACAATTTAGGATTCAATTAATGGCCTTTGCTTACAATTCAAATCACAATGGATGTAATCACACTCGTATTCCATTAACTGTGTCATCTCAATCGGTTCCTTCCTTTTGCAAAAAAATCAAAACATGGGGTGGGGAAGGATGCAATTGTAAATTATGCTGTTGATTATAAATATTATGGTTTGCTGTATAAAGTATGTATATATTAGTTGGTTTTTATTAGCTCACTCTTCTAAAGAGTACGAACTATCAGTAATTAACTTACCAACTGTAAATAAGAAGTTTATTTTTATTATTATTATTATTATTATTCGTGAAAACGCCTAAACTTGTTGACTCACCACGTCGCATAAAAATTCTATATGGAGAAGGAGAGTACATTGTTTGCTCTTTCCGCCACCTAGGAGGTCCTAAAATGAAATTGGAATGGAAAATAATTGAANAAACGTTTCCCACTTGGAAAATTCGAAGGATGAGAACCATTGCGCCAATTTCTTTGCAATGAGAGTGTTTTTGTTACTCAGCATAAAATTTGAAATAAAAACATGTCATCTGCAGATTCTGAGAGGTAATTTTGCGACAAAATGGTTCATTGCAGACCAAGGACAGAGAAGTTACTCTACAGAACAATTTAGGATTCAATTAATGGCCTTTGCTTACAATTCAAATCACAATGGATGTAATCACACTCGTATTCCATTAACTGTGTCATCTCAATCGGTTCCTTCCTTTTGCAAAAAAATCAAAACATGGGGTGGGGAAGGATGCAATTCTAACTTATGCTGTTGATTATAAATATTATGGTTTGCTGTATAAAGTATGTATATATTAGTTGGTTTTTATTAGCTCACTCTTCTAAAGAGTACGAACTATCAGTAATTAACTTACCAACTGTTAATAAGAAGTTTATTATTATTATTATTATTATTATTATTATTATCAAATGGGGAGATTTTGATGGCTCACTCGGCACATAATTATCTGCAGGAGTGAGTTCTTACATTGCAAATCTTTATATTTACAGGACATCGACGAGTCAACTTCCAACATGGCGTGTTATAAACTTAATTCGAGTTATTGGAGCGATCCTTGGTTGGATATCAGTTTCATTAAATCCTATGGATGATCAAGCTGCAAGTATGTGTCACTTAAATTTTTAAGCCTTCTCATTGGCTAATTTCAAATTAATGTAAAAACACATCGTCATATTCAGCAAAATTAGGCCTTTCAAACTTTCAGATTGCGGCTAAAGGCCTGGTCAAACGAGCATTGCTAAATATTTCCGATTTGCTTGCCAAACAATGTTTCCCGTTTCACCACGTCGCAAAACATTGTTTGACAAGCAACATTAAACAGGATTTGTTTGGCAATGATTTTGAAAAAGTTCAAACACATTTTCTGCTTGTCACAAATGCTTGTCACGCAATGCTTTGCAAGGTGGCCAATCAGACAAACATTTCGCTTGGCAAGCAAATCTCAAATGTTTGGTAAACAATGTCTATTATTAGCCTATTGTATTTGATGATTTCGACACAAAGGTGGATATTTTTTAGCCAGAAGAACAATAGCGTGCGTATCAGTTTTCTTTGTCCTATTTATAGATGACCTCCGCTTAGAATTCACTTTAAATTTAATGAAAATTTGGGTCACAATGCCGCAAATTAATAGAGAAAGTAATGTAATTTCTGAATGTTTTTGCAAAATTTCTGCGGAAAGCACTCAAAGTTCCGCGAGATGTCTTTGAAAAAGTACCCCTAAGAAATGGCACGTTTCCGTGCTATTGGCGCATAAAACCCGTATTAACGAGCAAACATTGACTTTGTTTGCCAAATATGTAAGGCTTCCTTGCCATGCAATGTTTCCCGTTTGGCCACATCGCTAGAAGCAAACAATATTTGGCAAGCAATGTTTTGCGAGGTGGCCAAACGCTGGGCAAAGAAATCTCAATTGTTTGGCAAAAAACGTTTACTCGTGTGACCAAAGCTTAACACTTTTACTGGTCCAATGAAAACTTGCAAAGCCTCTTACATCGGGCTGTTTAATGATTTGACCTCGATGAAGATTTTCTGGCTTAGTCATATCTCCAATCATCAGGATTTATTTTTGCAAACAGAGCAGCTGCAATTCCACCTGCAGAGAACATAAGAACGGATTTCAATTTATTATATTTATTGAATAATTGAATGTTCAGCTTTATGACATTTAACACATTTGATTGATCTCCTTGTAGAAAATATTAGCTCAATTATTGAGCAAGAGCGAGCAGAATCGAAAAGTAATACTCGCTTGAAATCCGGAACGATTGCGAGCTGGGAGCAGCAGCAAGATGTAGCATGAGACAGAGGTTGGAAGCAACGTGCTTCTGCATGAAATCGAGGTTAGGAATCTTATTGGTCTTGTCGGGAAATCGATTTGACATCTTGCATTCCCGCTTTCCTTGTTATTCGAATCCCAATGAATGAGTCAGCATAGGTTTCAAATCTTTAAAATGGTCGGTGTAAAATTATGTGACCTATTTCTTTGAATGAAATGGTTTTAAAGAAACTTTAGTTACTTTGCTATAACTCTACCGTTGGACTTTTCAGAAAGCTTCAATATTTTGAGAATTAGAGTGCTTTTCTTCTTTTTTAAGAATTTTGAAAAATTTTGAAAAAAAACTTAAAAACCATCGTAATTTCTAAACTTTTTGAGGAAGCATCGAATATTTTTCCAGAAAAACTTAGTTTATGAACGTCTACAATATGGTATCAAGCAAAAGTCTTTCACTCTTCTGGTTTGCGATTTAGAAATTTGATGAGGTCACATCCTCAAATGAGTTGAAATATGAAATACGCTGTAATTTCTAAAATATTCAAGATTTCTGAAAAGTCCAACAGTAGAGTTACAGCAAAGTAGCTAAAGTTTCTTTCAAGCCATTCGATTCAAAGAAATATGTCATTGAATTTTACACCGACCTTTTTACGCCAATTTAAAGATTTGGAACCTATGCTGAATGAGTCAGGAACAAAATTTTTCGTTTGGAAAATCATTGAAATTAGCATATATTAGTAATTTTAAATTTCTGATCCAATGGCCAATTCTTGTGATACTCGTTATCCTTGTGCCAAAAAATTATGTGTTTCTAATTAATTTCCAATCATAATTTTCTAGCAACGTAATTAGAAAAGATGAATCCACGCAGCGCAGAAATCCTTGATAATGTTGTATCGGCTATTTTACTTTTCAAGTTGAACTTTATTTGGTAGTTAGAAATGGTAGCTAGTTAGAAGATATTCTAAATCAGATCATAAGAATTCTAAATAGGTATTTCCAGGATTACGATTGTCGTGGCTTCCTTAACATTTGTTTTCGGACCTTCGACCCGAGAGCCAAATTGACCTTTCCGCCTTCACCTCATTGTATATCCCGTAGTTCTAAAGATGTCTCTCTATTATCTTTAATAGAATTCACATAATTGGCGTCACGCCCAGATATATTCAACGGACGACCGCTCTCGGCCACTGGGAAGGAGATGACAACAAATATAAAAGAAGGGATCAGATAAGAGGAAAGTATTTTGTGTTGAAATTAATATGGTTGAGTCCATCAGCTGAATGAAAAGTAATGTTTACAACATTGGGTTTGCTTGCAAGATAAAGCACGAGAAAAGATTGCGTCAGTTTCCTATGATGGTCAGGACACGACAAAGTGAGTTAAATTTATTGTAAATATTTTTATAATTTTATTTACTTTATTTAAAAGAATTTGGTTTTTAAACAAGTTGGGGTTGAATTATTTTTGTGTCTGTAAAACAATTTATATTGTTAATATCGTGATCAAAGTTGGTTAAAAAATTGTTTATTTGCGAAAGTTTGCTGCAGTTTGGATGAAAGGGTGTTTGATTAAGATCCAGTATTTCAAGACTTTTGGGATCAAACAGTTGGGATGAAAGGCTGTTTGATTATAATTTGAAATAAGGGGACTTTGTTGCAGCTAGCTGAGATTGTATGAGTACGTATACATGGATGATGTTTAGCAGCAGTATCCTTCTCCCATTGGTTGATTTGCATGTCAAAATTTCATTTTTCCAGAGTGCCTCTTTCTATGGTTGCGGGCAGCGTCAAATTGATTTTATGGAAAAAGCATCTTTGCATTTGATGAAGATGTCGGAATTCCCTCCTTTTTGAAGCATACTGTTATGTGTAACATGAAAACGAAGGGATTAAAAAGTCCAATTCCTGTGCCTTAAAACCTTTCATTTTTGCCGTTTTGTATCGTAGCCTCAAGCAAGCTGGATTAGCATACAAACATGTTAAACTCTTCTCTCTTTCATCCTAATTTTTTCTTTCCTGAAAGTGACCTTCTTCTTGGTTTTGGTAATATAATAGTTCTATCTTTCAATTTTCGTTGATTAAAATCTGCAAAATGAATTTATTAACGAGACTACGAAGAACCTAATGTTATACGAACGGTCGATTCTTGCTTGTTAATTAAGCAGGCTTTATTGATCATTTATGCAGCAAAACTAATTATGAAAAGGATAAAAAATTAAAATTTCTAGTCAGTTCCTGGCATATGCTTCAAACTGAAGAAGTTCCTAAATCTTCACCAGTTCAGATGTACTTTTATTTTAACCTTAACGGATACTCACTAGTTTTCATTGAAATGTGTTTGCCCGTCGTGAGGGTTTTGTAAGGGAAAATTCCTCAGTCTTAATTTAGCAAGAAAAGCTTCAAAAATGTGTCTAAATGCGAAACTCCTTGAAATGGGTGGGTCATCAAACTCTTTGGGCGCACCCCTGCTTATAGCTGGGTCAAGTACCCCCCCCCCCCGGGTATATTTAACCAAACTGGTGCTGACCTGTGTTCCAACAATTCCCATTTCGAATTCTCGTACTTTGTATCAGGTGACCCAAAAAAGGATAACTTTGTCAAACTTTACAAAAATTGGATTATGGACTGATCTTGAAACTGTCTTTTGCGTGATTGTATCAAGGACCAAATTAATTTCAGAGCAAAGGATTGTGGTTTTGTTCCCATGGGAGAAAGATGATGAAAACATAGCTTAAAAAATCTTGTTGTGAGGAATTGCGTTTGGTATATTTCGCCCCCTTACCCTTCCTAATTCTGTCATTGGATGCCATTGGATGAAATGTCGTATTTTTTTAAATATCGGTAATTTTTCAACATTTTTGAGTCACTCGCTCAAAACCAAAGGAAAATGAGAGGTATAACTCTACACTTTGCAGCCAAGCTATACAGGGGGTCCTCAATCCCAGTTTTCCCAGTCATGTTTTGCGGGAAATCCGATTCAATTTTTTTGTAGATATCTTAGACACTCGATTAAACTTATGTTTGACACCAATAAACAACTTCTTCAACGTGATACTTCATCAAATCTCTAGCTTACTGAACGTACATGATTTCATAAAACAGGCGATAAAACTTAGGCCTAGCGTACAACAGCAACAACGATATCAAATCGAGGCTAATCGATGACGTAATCGATATGGCTTAGAAAATGAAAACATCAGATTGAAAAATTAAAGGAATCACGTCGTCAGTCTAGTCCCATTGCAGAAATCACATATCCAGAGTGCCATTCTAGGCAAATCCTAAATCCCATTTTACCCCTTCTTGACCGTCTATATAATTTTTTCTTTTGGAAGTTTACAGAAGAATCTCAGATTTGACACCTGTCTGTTGAACCTTGATAAGATACAGGGCAGATACGGTGGAATTCCGAAGCGCACTTTTTTATCAAGACTCGTTTATCTTATTTAGGATTTTCTATTTTCGCGCCGTTATCATTTTACCACATCCCGCCTCTCATTTATCAAATCTGCGCACTCTCTAAAATTATGCCTAAGGAGATGTTTTCACATGAAGTCCAGATGTCTTTTACAGCAAATTTAAGCAACCTGCACGAAAATGTCTGCAAGTTATCAGTTATGCTAAATTGACTAAAGTTGTTCCTGTTGATTAGGCTCCAGAGATAACGGTATTTTGTAGACTCAACGATTGTGATTAAGGGGACGGTTTGTAAAAATAGATTTTAGGCAATCTTGGTAAGTTTTTTCCAGGCTAATTTTCAGACGTGCATATCAGGGTCTTAATTCTAAAACTGCGGGGTCAGTTTTATTTGAATCGCCTTGATTTATTCTCAAGTTCTTTACCCCTTTGCCCAGGTTCTTCTCCTAAGTACAGGAGAGTACTCTAAAAATCAAGACTATCCAATTTATGCCTTCGTAGCCTATTTGAGAGGAGAATTTCAGTCCCATTTTAAGTGATTATGAACAAAAATACACCCAGTATTAGAGAATTTCCGTTAGAAAACCCAACCAGATTATAAGCAAATACCTTTCAATGCAGTACCCACCTTCCCTTCAGTTGGGGGATTTAATTCCGCGGCAAGAGATCTTATGATACGATGGTACTAGATCCTATCCTTTTCCAGACTTTCTTTGAACTTATTTGGCGCTCCTTCTATACATGTTCTAATCATTGGCCTATCTGGTGCAATTAACTATGCACAACGACACTTTTTGCATCGAGGTAGGAAACTGAACTGTACGTCATTTGTAGACTTGCCCGAAGCCCATTTCCTGAAGTCCGTCTGGCCGATCCCTTACCCATAATTCTCGGATCCGCCATTCCAACATTCCGTAAAGAAACAAAGGGGAGAGAGCGAGAAACAAGTCTACGCTCCTTTGTGGCAGATTTTTGTTATCTGCCAGAGAGATCTGCCAGAGAGATCTGCTCCTTCCAGTCCCAATACTATCATGATACTATACATCTTAAAAGAATTAACGTTATGTACAAATACAAAAATACAATCATTGTCGGAAAAACAACTTTGAACACTGCAAGCTTTATTTTCGACAATAGCTTTTATCGGTTAAACAGATTTAGGCCTTTACGGTCTTTTTACAGAAAATTCAGCGAGTTAATAAGGATGCTCGAAGCGTAGTAGAAGGAAGCATTTTCAGGATTTGGTTTTTGAGACAATTTCGAATTCAAATTCACATATTAATCCTAACCACTTGCTAGGAATTAATCCACATATTTAGCCAGTCCGAAAAGATGATAGTTGTGCGCTTTGCTTGCAAGTTTTGGGCGCTGTTTCGCGGCATCTTCTCAAAAACGGTTGTCGGCTTGCTGTCATACCGCTGTATAGTACAATGTACTGCAAATTTACAGGATATCACTATCTTGCAGAACAGAAATCGTTGTTGGTCAAAACACACGAGAATCGTAGCCTTTTTTTTTAAATGTGTTGTGCAACGTATGTGCAACGTTTTTCGTCAGGCACTTGGGAGAACTTGAACTTGAACCATACCAAATCTTGAGACAAAGTACGTTTTTGTACTTCACAAGTAAGCACCTTTCCTTCCTTACTAAAACCAGAACCAGATTAGGTGATGGAAGGGCGAAATATGCCATTTTTTGCTATGCAAAACATATAAACTGCAGAATGGGTATCTAAAATGATGCACAACGCTTATATATGATACATTATTCTTTTACTCTGTTATTAATGTAGTTTTTAACGATTGTAAATTTAAATGATTTATTTAATGAAATTGTAAATAGATAGTAGGCCTAAATTAGCTGTAATAGGGCTAGATATTTTAAGCCTACTTAGAAAAATGATGAAGATTATGATGATTGACTATGCGGAACAAGTTTATAAAGAAATACTTTAAACAACTAAATTACCCTGGCTCAGAAAATGGTATTGCGAAGGAGGGTAGAAATGGTGTTGTTTTTACGCGATGTGATTGGCCTAATTCATGGAGGACTGAGGTAGGTCGTCAGCCAATCAGGAATTGATACCTATACAAATGAGATTCGTGGTAAGATATTTCAACCTCCATTCCAGGGCTGTCAGTGCCTTCCAAGTTGAAATTATCTTGCCAAACAGCATATATGATCTTATTCATGTGTCGATTTAAGTTAATTATTTACATAACTTCGCTATCACATGTCTTATCTAAACTGCGAAGAGCCCTCATCTAGTAAATGTTAGTCTTTTGCGAAACGAGGCTGTTTCAACATAGCAGGTCGAGCTAAGGCCTCTTTTGATAAACAAAGCTGTCAAATCTGGTCTTATAGACATCACTCCTGCTGATATTATGTAAACAGTATTCTAGCAAAATTAAAACGAGCTTATTCTTACTTAGGGCCTATCAATTTTATTCAAATCTAATACTGTACGATGATAGTTGTCTGCGACCGTTATTTTAATATAAATCTTGAATGTTTTATTGGTTTGTGGAGCTTTCAGACAATAAAGAGATGAAAACAAAATCAGCTTAAAATTTCTTCCAAGGCATTAAAAATAGACTTTCGCAAAAAATCTTTAAAATCCAGGAAGATTCTATGCTGGAATTGCTGGCTTCATAAATCACATATCTGCTATGAATGATCTATTTTGGTCAAATCCCTCCCACAAAATTGTCAGGCTGTGAGCAATGGTAGTTAATTTACCTGACTTAGAAATTAATCGATGAACAAGAGCCAAGGAGAGGCGTCAGTCGCCCGACAGAATCCATCAGTTTGGAAATTGAATTCATTTAAATTGTATGAGATTGTCGTTTCGAGGTTTCCAAATTTAGACATTCCAAAAACGTTCACAAGCAAAACTTTCTGTTTCCAACTGCTTGTGCAATGAACAATGTTTGGTCAAAGATTTAGCAATTTATTCAACTTGTGTGTTTAGCAATATTTCAGTCCATTTGCTCTTTTGTATAGGTTCACAAAAATGTGTACAAAAAGATTTAAGCAGTGTCCTTGATCCAAAGGCCTACACCGTTTGAATAAACCAACAACAGATAGAGTAAAGAGAACCGAAGTGGTGACTCACGGACTTTTATTAGCACTTGGTATGAAAAAGCCTCTTCGACGATGGCCGCAACTAAGCCAACAACGACCTTATTTAAAAGTCTAAAGAGATGTTTTATCAAGACTGAAAAATGTCTCCAACTAATAATGTCGACCTCGTGAAATGTCCAAAATATTTGCCTTCTCACGATCCGGAATGGCAATGCTGATATTTTTTGACATAATCAAATTCAGGTGGAAACTGGAAACCAGTTGCGAAATAGACAACAGAGCTGCGATCTAACAAGAAGTTTCTGCTAACATGTAAGGGCCACATACTCCGTGGATCAAAATAAAGCAAACGTTTCGATGTTTGACTTAGGCCTGTCAAACCAATAATCTGCCTCTTCAAGAACACAGCAAGGCAAATGCAGATGATTGCAAATACAGCTAGCCGAGGGACAAATCAGTACCTCCAAAAAAGGGACGAGATTTTTATGACACTAACATGATTTTTGGAGAGGGTCTTAGTGCAAAAAAGAAGGAATTTCTCTCCACATTGTCATCAGTAAAAGAGAGGATTTAAAACTCGTTGTGTGGCACAGAGCTTCAAGATTGCGTCGAGTTATGCGGAGGATTGTTTGAAGACAGCCTTGAAGAATGGNTGTATGTATGTATGTATGTATGTTTGACTTAGGCCTGTCAAACCAATAATCTGCCTCTTCAAGAACACAGCAAGGCAAATGCAGATCATTGCAAATACAGCTAGCCGAGGGACAAATCAGTACCCCAAAAAAGGGACGAGATTTTTATGACACTAACATGATTTTTGGAGAGGGTCTTAGTGCAAAAAAGAAGGAATTTCTCTCCACATTGTCATCAGTAAAAGAGAGTATTTAAAACTCGTCGTGTGGCACAGAGCTTCAAGATTGCGTCGAGTTATGCAAGGATTGTTTGAAGACAGCCTTGAAGAGTGGAACCATCATTGATCATACTGCATGCTTTTCATCGGACAGACATGCAAAGCGAATTGATGAACAGAGTCTAGAAAAATGCTCCACCTTCCTCCGTACAAAAATATGTTTTTTGATAGAACCTTCCTCGTTTTTGCGTAGCAAATGGGTGTGTTTAGGCCGTGGCATAAATTTTCCTCTGTTTTTAGAGATCCCAACTTTGCTGATAACATTGAAGAACATCCTTTTCACGATAAATAAGCTTTTGCTATCGAACATATACGTGACTACTTCAATATCAATATCCCATTTCTTTCTTAATCTCCTTGCCTAGAGATGATAACGGTGCCCACCAGGCTATTTTTGCAAGAATCAGATCAAGCAGTGCAAGCAGTTAATAAAGGATGTAGTTATTCTATGATACCATGCCTTTTGATTGTCCATGACCACCATGCTTTGATTATTGTACCTCTCACCTGTTCGGTGTGTTTTTAATGAACTGAGCTTATCTAGGCCTGCTGATGGATTGTTTTCTTTGTACAATTCAATGCAGCTTCAGGTATACATTGAAATACCATCAATTACGTCTTTACAATAGGTTGTATGTGTCTTTATCTTTACTGGTTGAACAGTGACAATTACGTATTTATTTATAGGATAGCTTTACGAGATATGATATGGATATACGGACGAGTGTATGAATAGGGATTTCTTATATATGATCAACGTGTTGATGTAGTGGGCTTCTTCTATTGAAAGGAAAAATGTTTAAAGTTGACATTATTGGCTAATTTCAATTCAGTGAGTGGCTGACGTTCTGAAAAATTCGATCTTAAGGTAGCGAGGAACTTAAATCCTTAAATCAAGGATAATATAGAAATGTCTTCTTGTTTGTTCTTTTTTTTCTTGCCAATTGCTGCTGTGTTTCATATTCTCCCCCTTGTATGCATACACGGGGGGGGGGGGATGAAATAGCAATAGAACACAAGAAGAACATTTCTATGATGTTCTTATTCGATTTTCCACAATTTTGCGAACCATTTTGATCTTGGTCCTTTCCTACCAGATTCCTGCCGCCCTCGTTCAACATGTCCCTTTATGCTCTCTTCGTTNGGCTGACGTTCTGAAAAATTCGATCTTAAGGTAGCGAGGAACTTAAATCCTTAAATCAAGGATAATATAGAAATGTCTTCTTGTTTGTTCTTTTTTTTCTTGCCAATTGCTGCTGTGTTTCATATTCTCCCCCTTGTATGCATACACGGGGGGGGGGGGATGAAATAGCAATAGAACACAAGAAGAACATTTCTATGATGTTCTTATTCGATTTTCCACAATTTTGCGAACCATTTTGATCTTGGTCCTTTCCTACCAGATTCCTGCCGCCCTCGTTCAACATGTCCCTTTATGCTCTCTTCGTTAATATTTTTATTCAAAATAAAAAGTCAGTGACGGTTTTCAGAGACGAAAATAACCCAAAAAAATTCAAGACTATGGGACTGCTTACTTTGTAGTCGGCGTCTGCTGCTGGACTGGAACACAGGCTACGTACTTTCAAGTCTGTGTATTTCTCGTCCCAGACCTCTAAAAATGCCTACTTTCAAGTTCGTGCAGTTCGCGCAATGCAGCTTCGAGGTCTGGGCTCCATAATAACACAGACTCAAAATCAACAAGGAAGTAAACTTTGTATTTTGAAAGGACGAAAATATATAAATACATTTTTTGTCTGTTTGCTTTTTTAGCGTTTTCCCAGCCTCACCCGTACATATTACTCTGATGATAAATTTTCAAATCATTAGTCATTCCGTTTAGTGGAGGAGGACATACACCCATACATGTCATATATTCAAAAGAACACAATACATCTTGTATGACAATCTTTTCAACGAAAGACAAGTAGGACGCCGCAAGAGTTTTGTTTAAAATGGATGACAAAAGGGGATTGTTTTTCACAGGGTGAAACAACGATACGATTGAGCTGCATTGAATTGATCAGGTGTGTGTTGTCAATCTCAAACCAAAATAATTCACAGCAGGAAGATCAACAGAATCACGTTGAAGTTTTTATACATGGATTGAAATTTGAGATTTTCGTTCTGAAAGAGATCGCAACTGGAGCTGAACCAGAGGACGCCAAAGACTTCAACTTTCTGAAGAAAACAGGTGATATTCACTCAGGAAGCTTCGACAGATCAAATTGGTAATTTAGCATGATTAATGATGCAAGATATGGAATACAATTTCTGATGAAATTGAGGAGCTGTGGAAAATTTATTTCTTGATGACGTACAATAATCTGGCTTCTTCAATTAATGGAATTAATACCAATTAATCTATTGGCACAACGGGACACGAGGAAATTTTGTCAGCAGCTTACTACAAGACGGTGAAATTATTTAAACGACTTTTAGGTAAGATTTGCTGGAATTAAACGTTATTGCGGTTGAAAATAATGAACGGGGAAGATAAATCTCAAAGAGAAATGTGATAAATTTTTACCGCCAATTTAATTTATGCTGATTGGATTTTGGCGATTTCTTGTCAAGTAATTTCAATCTTAATCTTTTTACGTACGTAAGAAACGTTGAGAGCAGGTTTGATGCGAGATGTGTTGGCCTAATATGGTGGGATTAAATCTTGGCAAAGTCTGGCAAAGTACGTAAATTGTCCGTTATGCAAAGTGTCAACAGGACCAAGTTACTTTAAATCGATTACAAAGAAATCCGTAATGGCTAAATTTCTATAAAGCTTATATTTATGATCTATTTACACCGATTTAATTTGAATTTTATGGCTATTTCAGATGATTTGTGAACAGAAAGACTCATGCCAAAGTCAAGCCTATTGTCTTCTCAAGGAAAGAAGATCATATTGCCAATGCAAACAAGAGTTAAAATCATGAAATTTGATGATCCATCACCTGCAGTTTGAGATGGAATTTCGCTCGAATATGGCGAGATTGCTGTCTACTTTCATTACACTGAGTTTCCTGTCCATCCTGAGATCAAATGGTATGATTTTTTACTGCTCTCCTCCATGTTTTTATTTTTATAGAAATGTTTTGATCGGAATTTATGAAATTTTTCCAGGGGTGTTTGCAGGTGTTTGTAAAAGTGACATTTTATCAAAATAAGATGACTGAGAATTCCATAATTCAATCGAAAAAATTAGTTAGCAAAATTGATAATGAGAATTGAAGGAGCGGATGAGTGGTCAGAGATTCAAATCATACTCTGGTCATTTTGCTCCTCAAATTTTTTTCTGCAACCTTACTTCTCTGATAAGGTCTCTCATGCTGAAAAGTGTAGAAGTGCCAACCAATATCCTTAGCTCTGGTGAATGATTTTTAGAACAAAATATACCCCTTTGAATCAAAAATATTTTTTGCAGCAAAATCGTACAACAACAAATCTCAGCTTTTGTTTGATCAGAAGTCCTTAATGTGAAGGTCTTTGAAAAGTATACGTGTTGGTAAAATGTCTTACAAATACAATGAAAATACCTCATCATTAATTTTGTCTGTAAAAGGATGAACTCAAAATATACCCTGTCATAAATGTTGTGACTCTTGGTGGAAGGTATACCACAGCAGCATTAGGCTTATCCTACCATTCCTATAAAAATACCATATAACCCGAGAATTTTCAGTCCCCTTTCAAAGAATGATCATTCCCCACTCTCAGAAGCCCTGGTTGCAGCAAACCAAAATTTTCATTAACTTTTCTGGGAAAATTAAATAAACCCTTCAAGAAGTCATTTTTACTGAAATACAACTTTAAATATTACATGTTTATACTTTATTTCTAACTTTGCTTTGTTTTAAAAAGTTCCCTTTCTGAAGAAGATTATAACCAAGCAGGTCTGGAAAATTCCTTGAAGTACAATACCTGTTATAATTCAATGAAGATAAATTAACGTTTTGATGGAAACAGAATCCCATTAGTTACTAACTGATTTTATCTCTTACAGGCAGTCCAGAGATTGGATTTTCTGCTAGACTGAAATCTAATTTCAAGGTCGGAAGGTCAGTATGGACACCAGTCAGAGGCTGGGACGACAGAGGATCCCAACTATTATTTGCATATGGAATAAAGCTAGACAAGGCCAGTGCAAAGATCCCCTTGAATGGCATTTTCTTAATCTCTGCAAACTTGAATATCACATCCCAAAATAAAACGAAGCTGAAGGCATGCATTACGCCGCAGTTCTGTCAAGAAAGTGACCAAAATGAGAATACAGTCATAATTGCTACTCTCGTCCACTTGTTGAAGGGTGAGAAAATTATGTTGAAGCTCCATGGAAGCGAAAGTTTTACTGTTCAAAAGGACTCTAGTTTTGCTGTACAATATCTAGGGTCAGCCTCAAGACCCCCTGGATTCATGGCAACTTTGCAGAAAAACCAAAGCATTCAATCTGGTGCTGCAAGTGGCAGAATCATAAAGAACTGGGTGAAACAAGAGACACATTACACACAGAATAATCTGGAAAGAGGTAAGCTGACTTGACTTAAAAAATTAAAGTTACTGGGGTTCTGTTTCATGATCTGCACAGTTTTTGATTGAGTTGAATTTTGATAATACAATAGATGATTTCAGTAAAGATTGTGCGAGGAACTTCCCCCAAGATGCATTGCACTCCATTTACAAATTTTTAATGATTCTATAGGGACTGGATTAAAGAACGCAATGCATCTTGGTTAAGGTGAACATCTTGTTTACAAAATTCAACCTTGGTCTTTTTTTATATTCCATTAAAAAATTTACAAGACAAATTACTAATTACGCTAGGTACAAACTACCTTACAAACACTACAAGGATGATACCCCATGGAGCAACCTTGGTCTTTAACTATAGAATTGCTACCACCTTAATTCAATTCAATCAATAAATTATGGTTAGTCAATTAAATTACCAATCTGACCCTGGCAATAATTTAACCTGTAACCTCATTTAGGAAGACCTAATTTGATAACGAATTCCCATTGCACCTATTGTCTCGAGATATTACAGCTGCTCAACACCTTGATATTGTACAGCAGTTATATGATCCAAGGGTGGGCATGTTGCAGTGAGGACAGTGGTCCCATGTATGTCCACATAACCAGTTTATTTCTTCCATACTATATTAATGTCTGTCCCTAAAATCAGGTTTATTTTGAACTCTTTTCAACAACAGCATTTTGCAGCTAACTTGGACTGTTCATGTTCTTGGATGTTGGTCAATATTTGTCTTCAAAATTGGGTCTTATCGGAGTATTGTAAAAATGTATGTCCCCAAAACCAGTCTTTTTAGCAGCGCAATTTGCACCGGTACGCTGAAAAATGGGTTGGCGAAATCGTTTTTCCAAGACATACACAGGACCACCAAACAAACAGCACATGCCCACCCTTGATGATCTCTGCCTAATCTCCTTGTCAACTATATCAGATATTTCTTAGCAGTGTTCACAACTATGTTAAGACGGACCACGCAAATAATGCACAAAAAGATTCTTTCTTTGTAATCGCCTAACTTAGGTATAAGTGTATCAGAAGGATTTCTGTAGAAGCTTATTTGTTTTTAAGGGATTATCTCCTTTGCTTTTGCATGTCACTTCCTGCTCACAAGACACGATAGCTCTCGCTTTCAGCTATGCTTTCAATCTAGAAAGTTTGTTTTCAAACAATTTGCCAAAACTTGATAGATGGGTAGAACAAAATTTTCGTAATATTGCCGCATGAATAGGATTCCGAAATATAGACATTGTCCTTGTTTTTATATTCATTCTGACCAACCACGTCGTGTCCTCGGAATTTTTCCTTGATATGTTGATATGTTCAATTTGCCAAAACTTGATAGATGGGTAGAATAAAAATTTCGTAATATTGCGGCATGAATAGGATTCCGAAATATAAACATTGTCCTTGTTTTTATATTCATTCTGACCAACCACGTCGTGTCCTCGGAATTTTTCCTTGATATGTTTACTCCCATAATAGGTAAACAAAATTGCTCAGAACAATATCGATAGTGAACAATCTGTCTTGGTCTGGTTAGTCAGAATTTCCATCTGTCGGGTGTCTCAGAATGACGTATCGGCCTTTGTCACTGTGTCGAAATTTACAACCACGAGTTTTGAGAAGATTTTAATGAATTACCAATCATTTTATAGCAGAGGCTAACTTTGATGTCAAAATGTATGTGCTTATCATTAGGACCAAGCCTAAAAAATGCACCACCCATGAGTTAGGCCTCACTGTGTGAGGAAATTCGAAGTTTCCACTCCTTAAAAACAGGTTAAAACGCGTTAATTCACAGCTTTGGATATATATTGGCTGATAATGTTCTTCCGGGGATATACATGAAAGATCTTGTTTTGAGATTTTGAGCCTTGTCTATGAGCTTACAGTACAAATCTATTTGAAATAACGATATTAGAACATGCAGCCATTTACAAAGATTTTTAATAAATTCTAAGTGTAAAGACAGCGAAGTTTTTTGCATATTAGAACCTACTTTAGAACCTTCTTAGATCCGTCATTCTGGGGCTTAAACTTCAGAAAAGTGCACAAAAAGTGCGCTTTGGGCCTCTAATACATTGTGACGTTTATTTTTCTGGTTTCAATGAATTTTTGCTCGTTTCAGAAAATATTTCTTCAAGGTTGTACCGGGCGAGTCAGAAAAATGTATCCACTCTTTGAAAAATCACACCACAAAAACTATAATACCTATTTGAAAAATTACAACTCCGTTGCCTAACTGAGGTTTTAATTTAATTTTGAGAAATTATTTTTAATTTACGATGCATTATCTTAATCTCAAATGAAGAATTCCGGAAAACTAGCTTCTGTGGGCCTTGCCTAAAACTGTAAGTGATTGGCTCAATTAGATCCATCTTTCGACGATTAAATGGTAAAATTATGTTTTTCTTAGCTCATGCATTGCTTTCTAATGGTACAGAGACTGTTGAGATGTAATTATCCCTCCCCTTAAATGCTGGGCATCGAAAAGTCTAAATCTAAATGATAGTGAACAGGCCATTTTTCACTGTTTTTGGGCTGATCGAAAAATATGACTTGTGGCTAATTCCTAATTTCAGAAGGAACTAATGCACCTAAAATTATGAGAAAAATCTTGAAAATCAAGTTGAAGCCGCAGTAAGATGATGGATTTTAAAATTCTACAAATTGGCTGCATCTCTTTTCCTGTACGATTTTCCAAACAGTGGATACATTTTTGTGACTTACCCTGTAGCTTCAAGGCGTGCTTTTTGTTTACTATCATAACAAAATTACTAAGGGGATTTGTGCATGACTTGAAATTAGCAAATTAGGGACGCCTCTATAGTTAGAGACTTTAAAATCNAACAGGCCATTTTTCACTGTTTTTGGGCTGATCGAAAAATATGACTTGTGGCTAATTCCTAATTTCAGAAGGAACTAATGCACCTAAAATTATGAGAAAAATCTTGAAAATCAAGTTGAAGCCGCAGTAAGATGATGGATTTTAAAATTCTACAAATTGGCTGCATCTCTTTTCCTGTACGATTTTCCAAACAGTGGATACATTTTTGTGACTTACCCTGTAGCTTCAAGGCGTGCTTTTTGTTTACTATCATAACAAAATTACTAAGGGGATTTGTGCATGACTTGAAATTAGCAAATTAGGGACGCCTCTATAGTTAGAGACTTTAAAATCCTTTTAATTATTGATTTGTCTTTAATTACAGATTGGCCAGCTAGCTCTGAAAAGCTCTCCGTATCCTGCAATGGAGTCTATTTGCTTTCTGTAACACTCTCGTTCGTAGCAGCAGACAATAAATATGAAATCGCAATAAAGTCAAATTCCACCAAAACATTAACAAAAGACATCAAGATATTTAGATACAATGGAATCGCTACTGTCACTTTATTTAACCAATTCCAGCTGCATAAATTCGAAGAGCTGTCTATACACATACGAGGGCCTAGGACTGGGAGTGTCAAGGTCTTAAAAGGAAGTTGCTTCAACGCTGTCTTCATCGGACCCGTGAGGAGCAAACTTGCAGAATTCTCGGAGAAACTACCAAACGATAAGATATTCAATGCTGGAGAGAATTCTGAACTTATCCTAATGGATTATCTCCCACAGAAGATCATTGACGAAAAGGGAATCAAAGTTACCAAAAATGTAAAGCAGTATCAAATCTCTATGCCGAAACATGGAGTCTATGTTATATCATTGCATCTTAACGTCAAAATGAGCCCGAAAGACAAACTCGCAACTAGAGTTCTCGTGTTCAACGAAGGCCTAAAAACTACAACCTCAGTTAATGGCAGACTGTATTCTGAAAGCTCTGGACAATACCAGGAGATTTCAGTGCTTCTAACTGGTGTTCTTACACTACAATCGCTCAATTTCATTACCATTTCCTTCGAGCTGTCGTCTCAGCAGTCTTTCCAAATACTGAAAAACAACAGCCGTATCAGTTTCACTGCAGTTCGGTCGCACGATTTGGCCGCTAGCTTTACAATGGAAAGGGAACGTATCGTAGAGAGGTCAATGACACGTCGCCCTGGGTTGGCCTTGAATGCTACACAGCCTTACGCTTTCCCGTTAAACGAGTTTGTAAGCAATAATAAACGAGAATTCATGTGCCCATTACGGGGTGTTTACCAGATTTCACTCAATGTTGTTATTTCAGGACACAAGGGAACTCCGAAGGATGTTAATCTGCAGATTTTTCGTAGAACACCTCGTCTTGATTCAAAGTCAACGGTAAAAGATGATTTGTCAAAAACTAATTTTGCGACCATTTTCAACGCAAGTGTTACAGTTCGCGAAGGGCTGGCAACTGTCACCCCATCATTTCTCTACAATCTTAAAGACAATGATTTATTATCGTTTCATGTTTACTCAAGTGCAAAGATAGAAGTTTTGGAGAAGAGTTCATTGTTTATGTCGCTTGTTGATTTCATTGAAGCTGGTGGGACGTATATCGCCTCGCTGCCTAACATGCCTAATTTCATGCCTCTTGATACCTATGGTGAATACCATTTTCACTCATGGGTTGCCAAGACTGCAGGTTCTGTAGCGTTTTCTCGTCAAAGGGTTCATATCGCACCGAAGACGGGTTATTACACAATATCGACCTACCTTCAAGTCAAGTCTACGTTTAAAATTGATATTTCAGCTCTTGAGTTAACATTGTTTGTTTACTTCGATGATAAAAATCAAAATTTTGGATTGCAAGATAAAGTGAAGGTTAATCCAAAGGTCAATGATACTATGAACTTCTTGTTTACTGTAAACGGAATTGTGCAGGCGCGAAAAGATGCCAGACTACGTATTGTATTAAAGTCTAGCGAGAAAGGCATCAATCTGACAGCTATAACAGGACAGCTATCGATCACTCTTCATGACCAACGTGAGGATACGCCAGAGACTTTCAGAAATCTTCAAAGCTCAACGAAATTATTAAATCTAGCCAATGGCGCTTGGGTGAATATTGGTAAGCCTATTGACGACAATGGAAACGGGGAATTCAAAAGCGCCAACGTGGAGATTTTAGGCCAACGCTTTCTGGCGCATAAGTCATTGGTGGCGTTTGTGTCCGCCACTACAGTTGTTTATGGAATTGACGGGACGGTTGAATACGGCGTTGTCGTGCATGGGTCAGATGTGATAAAACGCAAAGGTCTTACAATCGAAGCAGAAGTCAACAGCAAGTCGCTCACGACTTTAAAATGGAGTGGCCTAGTGTACATGGAACCATGGCAACAACTGGCGTTAGAAATTAGAAAAAAAGATGGCGGAGCTGTATCTACAGGAAGGATTAGAGCAAGGACAAGCTGGTCAAGCTTCTCATTTGTGGCGATATCATTTCCAGAAAGTGCAGAGGATGTCAGCTCAAAAGATAATGCTCTCAGGTAACTGATCTTAAGAATTCCCTTAATTATTCTTCTTATGATTCAAATTTTTGAGAGTCTGGTGCCCAGGGTAAAAGTATGGTTTCCTTGAAAAGTTTAAAAATTATGATGTTTTTAAATTTTTTTCAAAATTTATCTTGATTTCTTAAAAAAGAAGAAAAACGCTCCACTTCTGAAAATATTGAAAATTTCAGAAAATTCCAACGGTAGAATCATAGCAAAGTAGCTAAAGTTCCTGTCAAGTTATAGATTTTTACACCGACCTTTTTAAAGATTTGGAACCAATGCTCACTCAGTACAGTACATGCTTTTCGGTTATAAATTTGACCTGTGACTCAAAATCTCACATCTATAGAATCCTCTTTGATTATAATGACATTGCAATTATATGATATCTGAATGTGATTACAGCTCGTCTGCTGTCGGTCCTGAAAAGTGTTGTTGTGGTTCAACCACACCCTTGGTTTTATTTATTACGTTGTATGATGTTCTTAGTTTTAAGTGTTGAACAAGAAGGCTTGTAAGGGCTTTTCTAATGTCAGAATTAGTCATGACAAGGTCAACATCGACTGTAATTCAACTATGAGATTATTACATAGAATTGGATTTGGCTCGACAGCTTACTCAGTTTTATTTTAGTGAGGCGAAATTCTAAACTCATTTTCCTGAAATTCATAATTGTTATTCGGTTTCCTTGTTCCTTGGTTCTATCTCTATTTGCATTCCTTCTGACGTCTATTCCATTGTCTTTCTTTGTTTGAGGTCTGTCTGTCATTCAATTTGAATGTGATCGCTAGCCTGGACAACGAGCTAAAAACTTTAGGTTGGTGTTGTTGTTGTTGTTGTAATTTTATTTGGATTCGAAATATATAAGAGGTGAAAATGCCTCCTCTGTAAGACACCCTTTATCACCATTTTTCCATGTTCTTTATTCTAGAGCCAAAAACTTGCTCGCACCCTCAGATGCCTGGTATCTCATAAACAAGCACTACCAGTCAGTCAACAAACCGGACACCAAAAGCAACGAAATATCCTTACAACACTTGAAGAAAGGAGACAAGTTTGGCGTTTATTCAGACGATGAAGACTTCCAAGCTATTTCATTGCCAAGATTCAAGCTTGCAAGATCTGAAAATCTGATGTTGAATGCTACCATCAAAGGAAAATCTATTTACGCTCTCGACCAACTATTCTCAGAAATTAAAACACTCAGAAGTTATTTGTCGAAGAGAAAAGAAAAGGGCAATGGAAGCTGTATTGTAGGACTTTTATCCTTAAAAATTGTACTTCGCTCTGAAGTTACAGAGGTTCGTAGCTTGACCTTTAATTCAGCATTTGGAAACAGTTTGTTGTCGCAAATTGGAGTTGTAAGCAATGAAATCAAGACTATTCAGCAAAGCAATGAAACAATGGACAATAAGAAGAAGACAATAGCTGCTGGCGATAACAAGACAATAGCTACTGTCCAAACAATCCTAGAATACAATGGAGTCGTATGTTATGATTCTTTCCAAACAATAGCTGTAAGTAGCAAGTCAAATATCAGTGCAACTATCACAAAGGATTCGAAGTTCTCCTTCGCTTTGATTGACAGCTTGAACAATGTGGAAGGTTTCAGTGCTGCTCAAAGAACCAATCACGTATTAACACTTGAAAGCGATAGATTGACAAGAATAGATGGTTGGTATGTCAATCATTCATTTGGTTTTGATTCGTCAACTGGCTTCAAGGAACCATATGGAAGTTATGTTGTCCCAACGAGTGGCAAATACTTAGTGACGGCCAACTTAATCTTACGGACAAAGAGCACATGGTATGTATTGATTTATACAATAATAGGAGAGTACTTATATGTGCAGGGTGTCCCCAAGAAAATCGTGCCTTGTTTGTGTGGTTGCTGTGGAGGAGCTGTAGCTTACATTGTTTCATTTTTTATAAAGTTGCGCAGATCAGGCTTCAAGATAGGGTGTGAGATCTTGTTTGAGTCAATTTGACTAGTGGTTTCTGATTTATGGCACGAGAAAGTCAAAAGAGTGGTTGCTTAAAAAACAGTATTTCTTTTGTCTACCAACGATACCAAAATCAAGTAGATAGTGCAAGAGTTAGCCTGTGTTCTTTTCTTTTCAAGTGGTCTGGAACACAGGCTAGCAAGAGTAGGCTTTAGCGTTGCATATTCATTTTTCAACATTTGCAAAAGGATTGCTTACATTAAAAGCGAGGCACAGTTTTTTCGGGACACCCTCTAATAAAATATTTCTTGAGGGCAGAAAATAATGGGTTTATAGAGAAATAGAAACTGCACACTGGAATCGTTTGAAAAACGAAACTAGGACAAACTAAACTGAAAGCTCTTTTGTTCGACATTATTTATTGACCGAAACGTCTGATGTCCAAACCTTGCACACTATGGTTAAAGAGTGTCAGACAAACGAGAACTCAGGGAGGTTTATCTTGGCTTTGAACCGCTAGAAAACTTTTCATGGAGAAAAAACCACAAGTACTGTGGGTCCTCACTGTGATGGGAATTTCCGGAAATGGATCTCTTCCGTCAACTGTGTATTTTTCAAGAAATCTAAGTTTTGTTGGAAATTCTCTCAAAATTATCTCACAGTAGTCATGATCATGCTTCTATCTTTTTGGTGTTCCTGTTGTATAGGAAGGCACCTCGTCGCATCATATCGCCTCGGGTGTGAATCTGCTTAAGTATTTACCTATCAACTTGGCAAGACTGCTTGCCAAAATAATAACCGCAGATTTTTACGAGGACGTACTTTTTGTCATCAGCATAGAAACTGTAGTAAGTGGGAATCAAATCGAATTTTGACTGATGCAATAGATTTGTCATACTTTCGAATTTTTGTAAACAGGAGCTTTTATAGAACTCTTATAAGCTGGTTAATGTTTCATGAGATGAGACTTAAATCAATTATAGCTTGGAAGGTTTAGGCTGGCTGAAGAATTACTTTTTACCACCAATTAATATATTATGACTCGTAATGACGGTAGCAATCGAAAGTTGTGGAAATTGTGAGATGTCTCGAGATAAGGCTGTAAAAAAAGGGAATCTGAAAAGGTTTGAGATTGAACCTCAGTGCTAAAGCGTCTAAGCATTCCAAAAATGCATTTCAAGAGTCCAGATTTTGATTTTTTTGCGTATTTCACCACGATAAACTTGGTCCGGAGCGAAATTCGATGTTTTCAAAAACACTGTCGCAATTTTAAAGAAACTTTTTCACCTTTTTGCTTCGCCGTTTCTGAGAGATATTGTGAATGATCTATTGCACAGATTGTTTATGATACAGATTGTTTACTCAAACTCATCGACCAAAAACTTGCTTTTATGTGTGTTTTATTGAAAAACAGCATCCAGTCGCTCTTTTTGCACATTTATAGGACCATGAGTTGAGTATGGTCAATTAGTCGAGTAAACAGACTATATAGTCTTTGCTTTGCTTGACACGTCATTTCATCCATTAGATCGTTTAGCACCAAATTGATTCTCATTCATTTTCTGTTATTTTCCAGTGGCATTACTCTTGCCTTGTATCTGGATGATGGACCCATTCCACAAGCAGTCATACATCGAGTAATTACCAANTATCAACTTGGCAAGACTGCTTGCCAAAATAATAACCGCAGATTTTTACGATTATAAGCTGGTTAATGTTTCATGAGATGAGACTTAAATCAATTATAGCTTGGAAGGTTTAGGCTGGCTGAAGAATTACTTTTTACCACCAATTAATATATTATGACTCGTAATGACGGTAGCAATCGAAAGTTGTGGAAATTGTGAGATGTCTCGAGATAAGGCTGTAAAATAAGGGAATCTGAAAAGGTTTGAGATTGAACCTCAGTGCTAAAGCGTCTAAGCATTCCAAAAATGCATTTCAAGAGTCCAGATTTTGATTTTTTTGCGTATTTCACCACGATAAACTTGGTCCGGAGCGAAATTCGATGTTTTCAAAAACACTGTCGCAATTTTAAAGAAACTTTTTCACCTTTTTGCTTCGCCGTTTCTGAGAGACTTTGTGAATGATCTAAACTTTGTTAAATGAAATATCGCCCAAAGTACATTGATAATTACGATAATCTATAGATAATTGCGAAAAAGATTACTTTTATCAGGGAAACAGTGAAATTTCCATTCTGCAATCACTAGTCTCGCAAGACTTGTGATTGCACAGATTGTTTATGGTACAGATTGTTTACTCAAACTCATCGACCAAAAACTTGCTTTTATGTGTGTTTTATTGAAAAACAGCATCCAGTCGCTCTTTTTGCACATTTATAGGACCATGAGTTGAGTATGGTCAATTAGTCGAGTAAACAGACTATAGTCTTTGCTTTGCTTGACACGTCATTTCATCCATTAGATCGTTTAGCACCAAATTGATTCTCATTCATTTTCTGTTATTTTCCAGTGGCATTACTCTTGCCTTGTATCTGGATGATGGACCCATTCCACAAGCAGTCATACATCGAGTAATTACAAAGGATACAATTTCAACTGTCAACTTAGCCTCTTTGATCAAAGTTGATAAATGGCGTCTCCTGCAATTGAAGATCAAGGCAAATATCTCAGTTTTAATGACAGTACTTTCCGGTTCGACGCTTTCTACTGTTCTTGTAGGTAAGTTAATTGTTGCATGTATTTTCACCTGAAAACTGTTAAAGAACCATTGCTAACAGTGATCCTTTGCGCACCGATTGAAAAGCAAACCAAAGAGAACCTAGGCCAGAAACAACTTTTATATTATACGAAAGTCGACTTTGAGGCCGCAAAGGATCATGGTTAGCTATGGGTCTTTAATATTGATTTCTAAGAAAGAAAATTTTATTCTTAACTTGTCCAAAGTTGTGACTTGACATTTTGAGCTTAACAAGAATTCTCATCAATTTTTTTATTTTCTCTGAATTTCAGTGTATGAGTTAATGTACTCTTTGGTCTTCCTTTTTTTTCCTTCCTTTTTAAACGTTCCTTGTAATTGGAAAAATGTTATAAGCATAAAAGGACTTACAATTTTACGTTTCCTGACACTTTCCAAGCAATTGTTTTGGCTGTTATTAGCCATGTTGTTAATATTCCCAAAGAACATCAATCTTTGCAACTTTCTAATGGCAACGTAGACTGATTACAGTGAGTCCCAGTTATCGCTCACCAAAACGAGACTAACGCCAGCCAAACCGAGACAGCGGGTATATCAATTCGGCGGAGGAGCGAAACTACGACATGTACTCATGGCAACGATAATGTGTATACTTCTTATATACAACAAATTTGAATGGGATTTGAATGCTATGTATTTATTTCTTAGACCAAGACGTTGCACTTGATCGCTGTGAATCAAACCTCCTCCACAGTCAAACAGCAATCTACAACAATAAAGCATATCGAATTGGTGCAAATGTTATCATCCCTTGTGGAGCGAAAGATTCAAGAATCGTTGATTTCTATTGGCTACAGGACAATAGGGTAAGTAGAACAATAATTAGGCCTGATTGATGATTGAATTTTATAGTATAACTAATAAGCAACAAGATCAGATTTTGTAAAGATAGCATCTATTACCTTTGGTTGACTCTCCAGAATTTAATTTCCCACAGTAGACATAGCTATTTCTAGGTCGATTAGTCAAAGTGCAAATAAAAATAAACCAAACAGCATAACGTGCGCTAAAACGTGAATGCCTTAGATGAGCTGTACTGCAAGCAAACATGTGAGTTTGCCAACAGAAGTGGAGCTTTGTTGAAAGTATAGATGCACGATCACGGCTCTTCTCTGTGTATAGGGCTAGGAAGCCGGGTGATAATGTGATATGGAATGAAATTCTCAAAGGTTTCCATACGAAATTCAAACGTCTGTTGCTCAAGATCGAAGCTTGAAATAGAAAATAGCCTCGGTAGATATTTAGATTCATCCATTTTGATGAAATTCGTCAACTGTGTGTGACTCACCTTTGCTCTTAAAGTACAGCTGTTTTAGCATCCGACTTTCAGCAGCGTATGTTGAGTGTCTTGTTTCTGCCTTTGATGTGATGAAATCTTGTAATGAAGATGTTATAACTCTGCCTTGAAGATAAGCTACTTAAACCTGATAGGAAGTTTTAAAATTCCAAGGTTGCTTGTTTTCATTTTGCATGAAAGACATGTTTTTGAGCGTCATGACAAGGGATCGCGGACTCGATTAGGTCTTCTCTACTTCTGCGATCCCAGCGCTTGGCGCTAAAAAACGCAACTTCACCTTCATGTCTTTATTTTGGAACAGGTTGTCAAATTCATCCCAAGCTCAAAAGATGGAACATTGGTCATTGAAGCAGCTACACCTAAGCATTCGGGCATTTACATGTGCAGAATTCAAACTGGAGATTATGCTGTTGTTTCGCACAAGATCAAAATCTTCGTATATGGTAAATATCATTTTGCTGTTTTCAACTTTGTCACGTTTGGACTTGCCCAAGTCTCTCTTTCTTTCCTCAGTCGATTACGGTAAAAGTCGCTGCGGGGGCAGGTAGAAGGAGAAAGCGGAGGAGAAGGAACGGGGATCATGTCACGTTATGCAATAGGGGGTCAAGCAAGAGGGGGTAAATAGTGCAGATTTTTGTCTTTCAAACCAAGATTTTTGTTTTTATTTTCAAAACATCTTGTCAGGTATTGTAAGTTTAACTTGAATGACTTGTGGGAACATAGGGTTCAAGTCTTTAGAACGGTGGTGTAAAATTCTATTGTCGCTTTCTTTAAATTGAATGGCTAGAATGAAACTTCATGTACTTTNGTTGTTGTCAGTATACTTGAGAATGCAACCGTTGGAGAAACAGTTCATCAAGTCAAAGCTAGTGACAAGGATACGGGGGTAAATGCTGAAGTTCGCTACTCGATACATTTTAATAAGGACTCCAAGTATTTCAGGATTGATGAGAAGTCAGGGAAAATCAAAGTAAATAGGCCACTGGCGAAGGATGGGAGAAAGTACTACACGCTCTTTGTTATTGCAAAAAACAAACCTTATAGTGCATTTATGGAAATTGTTTTCAAAGTTGTTGATATTAATAATCACAGGCCATATTTTAAGCCAGTGCTGTATACGGCTAACGTCACAGAAACGACAGAAATTGGCAGCGTTGTTTCACGAGTATTTGCCCACGACTCTGACACCGAGGCGATAAATAAACGAATCACTTACAAACTGGACCATTCTACGACTGGGAAATTACCGATCTCTATTGACAACAACGGGGATATTCGTGTGGCTCAAAAGCTACGAAAACATGCTGGGAAAAAGTTGAAGTACAAAGTTCTTGCGTTTGATGGTATCGGTTTGCGAAGCACTAACGAGGCGACGATAATTTTACGAGTGTTGAAAACATCGATAATGCCGTCATTTTCATCAGGGTTGAGATTCGGAAAAGATGCCTATCGAGTTAGTGTAGGAGAAGATACTGATATTGGGACTGTTGTGACAACTGTACGAGCGTATAATCCAGACAACAGCCATTATCACTTGAGATACGTCTTGATGAAATCAACGAAAAACGATAGTTTTACGATTTCCGAAACGAGTGGAGAAATATTTACGAGTACGAAGCTGGATTACGAGACAACGAAAGAATATTCATTGACTGTTTTCGCCTGTGATGTTGAAGGAAAATCGGATTGTACTGTAACGAAAGTTGTCATAAATGTTGAAAATACTAACGACAATCCTCCGAAATTTTCTCAACTGCTGTACGAGAAGAGCGTTAATGAGGATGTTGAATTTGGTTTCTCGTTGCTTACTGTTACTGCCACCGATGCTGACTCGGGAGACCACGGGAATGTGAAATATGCTCTCGCTAGCCAAGGCACAGATCTACCGTTTATGATAGGTGAGACAACGGGGATAGTCAAAGTTATGGGGAATTTACGAGCACTAAAAGCTAATAAATGTATGTTTGCAGTGACTGCAAGAAATGGTAAGGAGATGAAAAATAAAGAAGAGGCATTGATAGTTATCAATGTAATTAGGAAAAAAGGAAAATTAGATCTCGTGGAGTTACCTACTTTTGCGAAAGATGTTTATGAAGTTTCAATTTCAGAAGATGAAAATGTTGGCAAAAATCTTCTGGAGATAAAGGTTTCAAGTCTTAATAGTGCTGCTGTCAGGTATTCGTTAGTAGCGAATACTAATATGACTTTTGAAACAGATAAAGAAAAGGGAGGGTTGATATTGAAAAGGAAGTTAGACTATGAAACAACGAAGAGATATGACGTGATATTAATAGCACAACTAAATGATGAAATAACGCTACGGAGTTCCACAAGGATCGTTGCTCGGGTCACTGATGTTAACGACAACCCACCAATATTTATTCAACGAAATTACGAAACATATTTACGCGGTGGCATTACGACAGGACGATTAGTTACGAAAGTACACGCTTATGATATTGACTCTGGAATCAACAGCCGATTGGTTTACAAATTCGATGGTAATTCGACAGTTTCGGAGTTTAGTCTCAATCCAACGAGCGGTGATCTCAGGGTCAACAAACTCAGCAGCAGTAGAGTATTCTATCTTCCGATTATCGCCTGTGATAAAGGGATCCCTTCGCGTTGTACACGGAGTAAAGTCACTGTCCATATAGCGAAAGATTCATACAGAGGAGGCCTTGCAAGTAGTATGCTTGAATCAAATTTCACCTTCATGGCTTTAGAGTTTAATGTTGATCAATACATCCCTGATCCAAGCGAAGAAGTAAAAGTGAGATTTCTGGCACAAGAGGTTCATAACAGTGACCCAAATCGTGAGTATATATATTTGTTTTTTATTTTGATCTTAACTTTGATAGCCTTGTTTTAAATTTCTACACCCTGCACTTCTACTAGAGTGCTGATATTTCTGCAACTTTTCGTACAACTATATTTATATGCCAAGTGAATTATTCTTGCTAATGCCAAGTGAAATTTTGTTCCAATGGTATCCTTCTGATAGGTACAATCTTGCATGGACTAAAAGCCATAATTTTGAGATTGTAAAGTTTAGAGCTAAGTGAAACGTCATTTTTCATTTCATTTTTACTTATTTAGGCACGGTAGCCCCGTTAATTCATCGGAACTGCTTTTCAGGGGGCCGTGGCAAAAACATCTGCAAATTAAAAAAAAGATACTACATAATATAACAAAATGGTCATTTTTATAATTGTTTATGTTTTATTCTTTTCTTAAAGGTGGCAAGGGAGGGTGCCTGTTTAACATCAAGTTCAAGGTAATTCCAGAGCTTAGGTCCACGAAAGGATATAGCCTTTTGCCCATTGTTAGTTTTCCGTAAGGGTAGCGAAAGATCTGTTTCAGTATTTCTCAGTTTTCTGATTAACGTCATAAAATTGTACCGTCCCAAGTTTATAGTTGCAACATCGATAGGGAATTTCTCTCCGGATACTTTCATCCTAACGTAACTTTTTCGATTCTTTTACCTAAAAAAGACCTGTTGCAAAATTTTAGTTTTGAACGTATTTCTTTTGTTTTGCAGATAAGATATTTTCTCAGTTGCCACCAACAACTTGGTATGACGTCAATTATCGAAGAAAAGAAGGAAATAATTATTTAAGACGTTACATCGCCTCTGAAAATATTAAAGTATTAGAGAATGATAACAGAATACGAAGAGGGTTGTCGAATCAGAAAATGAAGAAAACTATTCTATTCAAATATGGAGATGAAAATGGTTGTGCTGAAGTTTGGAAAGCTAATTCAGTTTGCAATGGACCATTGAGGCCGGGAACAAAATACAGGTATAATTGTATTTTTAATATTTTTGTTTTCTTTCCCTGTTTTTTTTTTTGCAATTTTGTAATTCTATTTTTTTTAGTTTGTGCTTATTTTTGCATTATCTGTGCAAGCTTAGACTAAATATATTTCAAGTAACTTGAAGCAGATTTACATATTCTTTAGGCAAAATTGTTATTTGATATCATTGTTCCATTGTGGATGCGCAATAGACGACTACGGAAAATATGGCGTCGAGGGGCATTTGACCAAGATGCATTGCGTTTAATGATCGAATTTCTATAGAATCACTATTGATTCCATTATAGAACGCAATGCATCTTGGTCAAATGCCCCCCGACGCCATCTTTTCCAGAATCGTCTATTTGGTCTCTCTAGTTTGCTAAGTGTTTGTTCCTTGCGAACTTGTAGCATTTTAGAAACTTATGGAATATTTATGAAATACCATAATAATAATTTGAAAAAATTTAAATTGATATAAAATTATCATAACTGAGAACTGGAAGAGCAAATTACGTTGATATTTTGCAAGACAGCTTTCTGTAATATTGCATAAAGCAGATCTTAGGGTGCTTGATGTATGATTACGGTTGGTTGATTACGTCACACAATAAATAAGAGAGAATATGTTCAACGCGTAAATGGAATCTAAGCGGGGATGGCTCAACGGTAGCGCGCTTGACTACCAACCTGAGGGTTGGTGGTTGGAGTCCCCGCCCTGTCGACCCTGCTACGTAGAGTGAGGAGAGTCGCCAACTCTCTCTCTCTGTAATTCCAGGCTAAAGGAATCGCGAGGTGTGGTCACATCGAAAGGAAGGACCAGGACATTGCTTGATAAGCTTAGCTTCTCAGTGTCCTAAAACTACCTTCGGATGCTAGGTAGCAATATAGAAAAAAGAAAGAAAAAAGAATCTAAGCGTATATAAGCCTTTGATAACATAGCCTTTTAAAGACCGACCATTGACCAGTATGCTTTGCACGAAGTCAGTGATTTTGCTTTCCACAGCTCCGTAGTTTCTGACTGTCAGAAAGTATTGAAAAACAAAAACAAACGATCGCAAAGCATGCGGGTCAATGGTCGGTCTTTAAAGACAGTAGACCTTGACACGTACCCGAACCATATCTGGGCAACTGATCTTTGTCAACATGAAATACTGATATCTGATTGGCTAGAATGTGAGTGGCTTGAGCCACTTTTATATGCTTAGATTTCCTTTGATAATTTTGCATCAAATGAAGAATTATGATGATTGGTTAAAAGGTAAAAAAGTAGCCTGCGTGCAGACTTTACTTTCACTGCGAAGGAGAGCCAACAGGCTAATGATACTGCTGGTGGGTGCACTTCACTAATGGGTCATATGGGGGTGTGCGCTGCAAGAATTTCTGTTATGACCCAATCCCAGAGTATACGCGGGATTTTGAGACCCAATCCCAGAATATGGGTGAGGTTTCCGACAAGTGTTTGACTACGAAACAATCGTAAAATTGCTGTTTATCCGAAACCTGAACGTTCTCAGAATTTCTAGTAAAAATTAGACCCCAATCCCAGAAAACTTCTACAAAAAGTACATCTCATTCCTAGTGTGCTAAAAACTGCCCCAAAACTGGCGCACACCCCCCTACGACTGGATAGGAAAGTACCCACCCCATGCTAGTGATAAAGATGTTCACATCCGTTCATACAAAATGATTCTTACAGTAAACAAACATTTATGCTATCATGGCATATTATGATAAAAGCCTCAAATTTTTAGTTTTTGTCTTCCTATATGGGTTTTGATAGTCTGCGGTGCGACCTCTACGGGGGAGGAAAAATTGAGGAAAAGAAAATATTTTCTTTTCCTCAATTTTTCTCCCCCGTAGAGGTCGCACCGCAGACTAGGGTTTTGATGCTACTTTCCACAGAACCTTTTAGAGGTAAGCTCGAGTCTCGTTTGGATTTTAAACAAATTGCACTGGAAAGGAAAGGGTGTTAACATTTTATTACAAGCGTAAAACCAGTAATTAGATTCAAAGAAAAGTAATTCAAAAGAATTTATCAAGGGATGGCTATTTGCTCATTCAATAGAATGTGTGTGCCTTGCAACTGCTGATCAATTTGGTAATATAAATTTCATTAACGTTAAGAATTATGTCACCAGAAACGTCTTTCATCGCTAGTCAAACATTTACGATAAATTCGTAAAATTAATGAATAGCAAATTTTCAGTTAAGAAACCAGGTAAATATGCATGGCTTTGAAAAGCATGTGTCATATTTCGANAGCAAATTGCACTGGAAAAGGTGTTAACATTTTATTACAAGCGTAAAACCAGTAATTAGATTCAAAGAAAAGTAATTCAAAAGAAAACATTTATCAAGGGATGGCTATTTGCTCATTCAATAGAATGTGTGTGCCTTGCAACTGCTGATCAATTTGGTAATATAAATTTCATTAACGTTAAGAATTATGTCACCAGAAACGTCTTTCATCGCTAGTCAAACATTTACGATAAATTCGTAAAATTGATGAATCGTAAATTTTCAGTTAAGAAACCAGGTAAATATGCATGGCTTTGAAAAGCATGTGTCATATTTCAAGGTGATTGTCAGTACTTATTGTCAGTTTTGAAAGACTTTTCTCAAGCTGTCATAAAACATTTCAGAATAAAGACATATTTCAATAGATCACTAATCGCAGATTTTGCAGATGCTTGATGTATTTGTACTCCTCAGGTGCAACGAATTGTTTTAATGGAAACTGGTTTTAATGATTCTCTCCCTTTAAAATTCACAGGTTTCAATTAGCATTTGGATACAAAGGATCGAAAAACTTCTTGAAGACTGGCTTCACCAAAGAATACACAACTGGTAAGATATCATTCCCAAGTTTTTAGATGAAGCATAATATTAGTATTAGTATCAAGTACAAGAACTGCATGCTTGGCAATCCTTCCTTGGCAGTATCTATCATTAATTCAGTTGTATTTGTTGTTGTTTTTTATTGCATTGCAGTATTCCTGCTCCTCAGATCATGATAAATTCTGCATTTGCGAGACTGAAAGTTATCCATTTTTTAATATAGATTTTCACCAAGAAATATTCAAATTACCATGCTGAAACACGCTGATAATGTTTCCAGATATCCCTAGGCTACAACAAAATATAATTTTTCATGGCACAACTTGGGCTTTTTCGATGGGTAGATTTAAAGAGCAAAAAATGTGAATTTTTAAATTCCATTTTTAAACCTAGAACCCATGCACTTGATGGCTTCAGCTTGTTTATTTTTGAACTCAGCATACTTGAATTGACTTGTCTCGTGGGGTTTTTTTGCAATATCTTGTCTTAAATTTGTTTTATTGCTATTCATACTAATCCCAAAATTTCACAGTCGTTTAGGGCCTAAGATTTTGAGATTTTAGGACAAAATTAAAGTGGCTATAAAACCTGAACAGTAAGAATTTTCCAAAGAAAGTTCACAGGATTACTTACAAGATGGACATGTACCTTTGAGCAACTTATTATTAAAATTGCCGACATAAGGTAACAAAATTGTCCTTTTGCTGATAATTTGACATGGAAATGACCCATTTTGTGTATTTTCAAATTTGACACTATGCAGACAAAGATGTCAATAATACTGTAATATACATTAAACCATATTTCTTATCCTATTAAAAAGAGCCTCGTGGCCTTATCAAAGTCATTTTCTCTTCGTTTTAGGCCCAGGACCTCCCGCCGCACTTGAAGTAAAGATGGTTCCTAAGCAACATTTTCCATATTGGATTGCATTGATTGCTATTTCTTCATTGTTATTGCTGGTTTTGATCATTATCTTTATATGCTGCTGCTATCACAGGTACGTCCAATAATCATAATGATAATTTGCGGTCTTTAAACAATCTAGCAATCCTTATCTGCTTTTGGAGCCACTCGAAAGCTGGCGTCTTTGAAGGCACAAGATCATTTTATGCGAAAACCCATTCTTCTGGTCATGTTGTTTTCGGTAGACTTCAGAGAGTTTTCGACATTTGAAAAAAATTGTAAGAAGTCTTTTTGGAGTTTCTTGTTGATTACCGTTTTCAGAATTTTCGACAGGGACTTTTCTTTGCGAAGCTTACTGTTTGCGGAAGATTTTCTAGACTTCAGATGCCCAATTATCCTGATGCCCAAAGAGTCCACGCAATGATTCAATTGACAAGGTGTCTAATTGCAAAATGAAGCAAGACCCCCTAGGAAGTGCACTTCTTTTGGACTTGAGAATAGGTGATTAAAGACATTTTTGTAAGTTGTTATTGCAGATAGCTACATCCTGCCTAAATATTTATATGATATGATACGCATTCCATGTCGAAAATTATTATACTTTTGTTAATATTAAGAATTTTTCCTAAAGGATAAAATCTCGGCGACTCAGGAAAAACAGATTCGAAGTTGGAACCCAGAAAGACAAGTAAGTCGACCTTTAAAAAATGTACATTTCTATTGTACTGAATGGAAACGAATAGGGGTAATAACCAGATGTAAATAATTCCCTACAAATTGCTTGACCCAGAACAAATGACAATCTTCTCTTTTTCCACAAAACTCTGCAAGATCCTCTTAAAAATCCATTGTTCCTCTTCAGATCCTCGTTCGCTTTTTCGCTTATTTATTGGAATGAAAGTAAGACGAGAAAAATCTTGATGGAGCACCCTTCAAGGATATGCAAGAAGTTCGTAATTTTGATAGAAGCTTTTACCCCAAGGAGCATTTGTCAAAATTCTTGTAGAGATTTTTGTGTTATTTTGTTGGGTTTGAAATTCGGCCTTTTCTCAGTTCAGTCATCTTATTATGTCTCGTCTTTTCTTTCAGTGGCTCTGCTGATTATTTCATGCCTTGGAAAACAGGTAAATGTCTTAACTGTTGCGTAAAGTGTTCAAATTTGTTATCGTTATAAAAGCAACGTCGAGAACGCTACGAGTTTAAAATGTTTATCCAGAGTCGCTGCAAATGCGAATCTTGGGTCAAAATTTCGTAGAAAAATTTTTACTCTCCTCTGCGAGGTTTCTTTATTCGTTCCGCATATTCCGCAGTTCCGTTGTCCATGATTCCGTGAAGAAACCTCGCAGAAGAGAGTAAAGAAATTTTGAAAACTTTCAAAACGAAGCCGTTGCGTTAGTTGGAAAGGCATGTGATATCAGAAGGATGGAGTGACAACTGGTTTAAAATGAAGGAACCGATCTAAATGGAGTAATCTATAGATAGGACGAAGAAAGCGCCTACACACGCCATCGTTTCTTCAGCTACACAATGTCCATGCACGTGCCGAAATCATCTTATACGATAGGCTAATTTTAGACATGTACTCTTGTAGCTTTCGACTCTGTTTGTTCCCTTTAATGGTTCATGCAGACCTTGTAGCTTTCGACTCCGTTTATTCCCTTTAATGGTTCATGCAGACCTTCGCTTCCAAGGCTGGTGAGTTCATTTATGACCGGTTTTTAACAAAGACTGGGATTATTTTGATTTGAAATATCCGCATTATTTCTTGTCAAACAGGGTTCAAATTTTGTTAGATCACCATTTATTACAAACATAGTTGTTTTTAACCCGTATATTTTGTAAGTTTTTATGAGGAGGGCCCCTTGAAAATCAGCCACTAGGTTGAAGGGTCACCCTCCTTAATAAATTGAAATTTTGCATCTAAGTAGTCATCTTTTTATTTTCTATAAATTCATATTGAGAAGAGATCTAATTCATTTCAGAGACTGAATCCCAAGAACTGACAGTTTGGTTTTCAGAAGAAAAATTAACTGATGGAGAAATATTATCGAGACATTCTCAAAACAATATTGCAAAACTGTGATGATTAGCTAGTTCAGAGTGAGTCCTTATACTTCATAATATTCATATCAAGGAAAACTTTAAGATCTATTTATTTATTTAGATATATTGCTACATACATTGTTGATACTTTCGAGTAAATTACTTTTACAGAAGTTTTAGAAATATTTAAGTGATTTTAGATTTTCATATTTTAAACGGTATGCTTCTTCGGGCTGCAATGTTTGCTTTGGCTCTGTTCAAAGTCAGTGAACGGAGATATAGCGATGAAGTCTTAGAATAGAACAAAAGAAGAGAAGGTCACGTGGCACTTATTTTCCTATTGTTTTCATCTATCGAGAACATCATTCGATAGGCTATATTTAGATTGTACCAATCCCCTCAGCCAAGCTGCTTTTAAATTTAACTCAATTGATTTACTGTCAGCTGCCTGTTATGGCTAAACTTCTCAGCAGTATGTTAGAAGAATTTTAGGAAACTGGAAAAGAGGTCATCGCTATATCTCCGTTCACTGACTTTGAACAGAGCCAAAGCAAAATAGATCCCAAATCAAAATATGAAAAACGGTACAATCTTCAAGAAAACTATATTTTATGAAGGTCTACAATATGGCGGTAAGCAGAAATCTGTCGCATTTCTCGTTTACGATTTAGCAATTTGATGACGTCACAACCTCATAACTGTTTGAAACACAAAAAGCGCTGTAATTTTGAAAATAATCAAGATATCAAAAAGTTTCAATGAAGAATGATAGCAAAGTACTTGAGGTTCCTTCAAGCCATTAAATCAAAAGGAAGATTCAATAACCATCCGTGCAATATTTTTTAAAGATTGTATGCCTTTGCTGTCATTCGCAGTGATGCTGCGGAATGGGGAACTACGAAATGGGATCGTCAGACGGAATGGGATCATTAGACGGATTTTACGAATAGACTTGAAGCAAGTCTGAGAAAAAAATGAAAGAATTCCAAGGAATTTGATGCTAAGCAAAGAAGGAATGGATAAAACAAGCCTAGAAAGCAAAAGCGTTATTTCGGGTGTAGGAAAACGCAGGACCTCTTTTAAGGGACCAGGACTCGGGGGGGGAGCAAATCAATTGTTTCCTTGATTAAAAGGGAAAATAGGCCTATTGTTTGGAAAAGGTAAAACAATAGATCTAAAGAAGGGACTAGGGGGGCAACCACCCATCTAATATGTTAAAAGAGGCCCTGAGAAAACGAATTAGTAGGAAATCGAAGTGGGTGGATAGAGTTGCCCTTTAGCTTGGTTCGCAGACAATTGTCTTTTATTTCTTTGACTTTCCGTTAAGATATTGCTCATCCTTGTTGTACCATTAATGAAATCCATAAATTTAGTATCGTAGCAGAGTTAAGATGTTAAAACAAAGTTTCGAGCATTTATTTGTTACCAAGATCTTAGCTAATTTAAATTAGTTTTTTTACATTCAATATTGTAGCAAGATAAAACAAGAGAACTTGTAGTTTATCGTTATTTTGTAAGCAGATCTTTTATTCCTTTTTCACTTTGTTTTTAATTTTTTTTTTTTTTCTATATTGCTACCTTGCATCTGAAGGTAGTTTTTAGGACACTGAGAAGCTAAGCTTATCGAGCAGTGTCCTGGTCCTTCCTCTCGATGTGACCACACCTCGCGATTCCTTTAGCCTGGAATTACAGAGAGTTGGCGACTCTCCTCACTCTACGTAGCAGGTTCGACAGGGCGGTGACTCGAACCACCAACCCTCAGGTTGGTAGTCAAGCGCGCTACCGTTGAGCCATCCCTGCTTATATGTATTGTATTTATTGTATGTATGTATTGCTTGTTTCCCCGCTTATATGTATGTATTGCTTGTTTCTAATCATTTATAACCTTTAATTTCCCATTACATAAATATACTCACCCCTTTCTTCCCCCTTCTTTTCCTTTTTTTATATTCTTTCTTTGTTCTTCATTTTCTTCCCTCGATATTTGCATTACTTCTTGCATCTACTCTCAAAATTTGGGCTCGTATATCGAATTTCAGGAGTTCTTCATATCAAAGTATTTGCAACCGACTTTTTTATTTAATGATTTAATGACTTTGAAATTGATCTATAAAATTGATATTGTGATTATTTTAATTGCGATGTTATAGTTATTCCAGTTATGAGTTGTCTAATCTTAGCATGCTACTGTGTTCTATTTAAACGTTTATTTTTTGAAGAAGATGTAAATAATTTTTTCGTCAGAGATATAGATTAATATTTTAGGATTTCAAACTCAGAAATAGACTGTTTGAGAATGCTTTGCTGTGCAAGATTCGAGGCTGATCATACATAGTCTCGTTATGGTACATTTGTGGCGTGCTTCATTGTGAAGGGTATTAAAAAATGAAAGCAGCATTGCATTGTGGTCGAGCATGAACTAAAGCAAACCACAGGACCTGACAAAAGAACTTTGCATACGTATAAGTCAACCAGTGGTATTGCCCACAGCGGAATTTGGAAACTAGTTTTATTTGAGGATAACAGATTTTCTTGAACTTTCTTTAGAGATTTTAGTCTTTTATGGAAACTTGGGCTCGAAGTAACACGGAGGGTATAAAATTTAGACGAACAAAATATTGTCCAACACTGTCACTTCGCATTAGGTAAAGCAGAAGTCTTTTAAGAACCATTAAACCCTATTTACTCCCTGTAACGTGGTAGTCAGTGGCTTGCTTTTACTGAAAAGTATTTTATCACCTGATTGCATTGGTCGTTTAGAAGTCTGCCATATATCAAATATTACACTGGGTATCAAAGAGATGCTTTTAGGGCTTTTAGGGCCTTAATATTCATGGCAAGGAAGTCTGTCAATGCTCATGTTCTAGACGCCTGGTATATTTTTGAGTTTTTAGTATGTCATTAGATTGGTTTTGCAATAATGTAAGAAGTAACTGGAATTGATAAACGAGTGTTTAACTTAACATAAAGATATGATATCATCGTCTTATCAAAGTATTCGTGCGTTTTTTCAAGCGATGTTATGCTCTTTGGTAACAGTATAGATTCATTCTCTCAGTTTCTTGATTTTCTATTTTCTTTTGATAACTTGCTATTGTAAACGAAGACTCCAAAGGTCAAAATTCTGCCTTAGGGGAGCATAACCTCTGAGAGAAATCCATTTGAAATTTTGAGAAGTTCTTGAGAATTCCGAAGAAATCTCCCATGCTCTTTGAGTCTTAACTTTTCGTATTTTACCTTACAGATAGGGATTTTCGTTGCCTGAATTACCATGATAAGGCAAGCAAGTTTAACCGATAATTATTGTAACAATACTAAAGGTCCTATCCCTAGAGAAGAATCTGGTACTCTTTTGAGGGAGGGAATGATACACTTTGGGCTAAAAGGCCTTCAGTATTTTTCTTCAATTTGAAAGCTATCTTTTCCTGTAATTTCTTATGCATAATGGCCTAAAATCAGACCAGCTCGTGAACCTTCCCTCCCTCAAATATAAATACGTTCAAACATAAGATCAAAGAAATTTTTTTCCAAAATATACAGAAAAGGGAAGATGACATATATGTCTTCTATTAAGACCCTTCATTATCGCTCCCGATCATATTTGGTCTTATAAACCACGTTTTGCATCGAAAACACATATAAATCTGTTTTTTTCTCTGTAACCTACGTTTTTTCCGTTATACCGACACCTCTAAGGGGACCATTATGGAAATAAGGTCAGCTTGATCTTTTAATGCTACCCCTGCCACTGTAATTAGGGGTGTTTTTCTTTACGTTTTTAACCTTATATATTGTATTGTATCTATTTTTATATTATAAAACTTGTAAATATTTTTAATTTTAATTTTGTGGCAAATTGATACATACATACATACATACATAACCATCCTCCAGTACAGCTGTCCTCTTCAGTAGAGAAATGAGAGGAATGGAGTGTATCAAACGTATTTGCACATAAACCAGGCTGCGCATGAGGCGCATATCAATCCATGAAAATCTCGTGTGAACTTTTGCAAAAATCGTTTTCGTTTCGAAGAAAAATCTCTCGAAAGTGCCTACACACCCCTTTGCTGTGGCTGTGGAGCACAGATTTCTGCACGTGGAGTGCTGCTGCGGAGACCATTGTTTACGATCAGTTCATAAATCAATTGATTACACCGCAACATTGTTCATTGACAATAAGTGAAACGGACCATTGGCTAGTGAACAATGGGTGAACAATCAGCTGTTTATGATGGTTTTATGCGTTGCTAGGCAGCTTGGTTCGCACATTCATGTGTTGATGTGATGATGTGCACGAGAAGTCTTGCAAGAAGGCAAAGATGTCTGTGATTTGATGCTCTGAAAATACAAACTAATTGCAGTAAGTAAAGATAAGACTTTTATTATGCATAACGACAAATTTGACTTGATATGAGATGCAACTTCTAACTATTTTCGCTAATAATCTTCACGAAGANGTGCCTACACACCCCTTTGCTGTGGCTGTGGAGCACAGATTTCTGCACGTGGAGTGCTGCTGCGGAGACCATTGTTTACGATCAGTTCATAAATCAATTGATTACACCGCAACATTGTTCATTGACAATAAGTGAAACGGACCATTGGCTAGTGAACAATGGGTGAACAATCAGCTGTTTATGATGGTTTTATGCGTTGCTAGGCAGCTTGGTTCGCACATTCATGTGTTGATGTGATGATGTGCACGAGAAGTCTTGCAAGAAGGCAAAGATGTCTGTGATTTGATGCTCTGAAAATACAAACTAATTGCAGTAAGTAAAGATAAGACTTTTATTATGCATAACGACAAATTTGACTTGATATGAGATGCAACTTCTAACTATTTTCGCTAATAATCTTCACGAAGAAGAAGACTGGCTTTTCAGCGGCAAAGAGATTGGCAAAATTTAGTGGGTTAGGCCGGAGGAGGGTTCACAATTTCAAAATAGCGCACAGGAACCTTTATAAGAAGGATGTCTGGGGATTTGTGAGGATTTTTCTCGAAAGCAAAGGAAATTTTGGAAAAAGCGTAAGATTTTATGGAGTGATGTTTTATTTGCCCCAGTGTTAGGAGGCGGCCAGTTTCGAGAGGCCTAACTGCTGACCGCCCTCTCGCCAAAGTCGAAAGTGATATGTGGCACTTTGATGTCATCTTTATATAAACGCAATGGCCGACTTTTTTACAGGTTTTGATTCTACGTCTGTACGACTATTCATGTCGAAAGCTCACTAATGTTCATACTTTAATTGATACATACAAGTTATTTGGAGATTTCTGCTGACCTTTGCTAATAATAATGTCGCACCATCAGCAGCCAGGATAGGAGATGCTCCTTGGAACTTTCCAAGGAACATGAAATGCCGTTATATTTGAAGAAATCTTCTAGGGTGGTCTTAGAATATAGTCCTGCTGAATTTGGGCTAGCCTGCGTCACAGACCATAACCAGAGGGAGTTAGTCTGTGACGCAGGCTAAATTTGGGCCAGGTTGTTTTTTATTGAGGGACCGGTCATTAATTCTTACAGGGAGAGAGTGAAAGACATTTTCAAATATTTGATGGAATTTTCGTCCCCCCTCTCTGATTTACCTGAACATTTTGGTCCCACCTCCAACATTTCAGAAAATCTTTTCAACCCCCTCCCAATACCCGTATATATGGTAAAAGTGGCACTATACTGTCATGATTTCCATTGCATGAAGATTTACATGGTCGTAGCTGCTAGCACATGAGCACAATAAGCCATTTCGAATGAGATGAGGAGAGCACAGAGCGGCTTGGTTAGGCAAGCAGAAACTAACAGGAATTACCTCAAATTATTTTCACACCCCCTCATTAAAATGTGCTTTATTTTTCGTCCCCCTCTTTTTCAGTAGGTAAAGTTTTGGTCCCCCTCCCCAGATGTCTTCCACCCCCTCCCCAGGAGGAAATAATGACCCGTCCCTTCTTTTGATTTGATATTTACACAGCTGACAGTATATACAATAAATGCAAAGTTAACTAATCTAATCGAATGACATTAGATTCGTAATAAATTTAATGATAAATGACATTAAAACTATTGCAGGCACTACATTTACATTCTGTGCCATTCCATTGCTTTCCAGGAGCTCAGAACTATGTGTAGGGTAGGATGCTTGTACGGAAAATTGTATGGAGAAAGCAAGGGTGTCAGGACACTTATAATTTGATTAAAAAGTTTTATTTACCTTGTTTTGATTGTTGTTGCCTTCGTTTTTGTCTCTCCCTGCCTTGCTTTTTGAGGAACATTTCAACCGACCAGGCCTATAACTGGGCTAACCGCTTTTTCGAATCTAGCTCCCTTGCATTCCTGTGTGTAAGGACTGTAAGTGCGAAGGCAGGGAGAGACAAAAAAAGAAGACAACAACAATCAAAACAAGGTAAATAAACATTTATTAATCAAATTATAAGTGTCCTGACACCCTTGGAGAAAGTAGAGTGAGCTGTTTTGATCCTATTGTTGCTTTAGAACAACAGCAGCTGCAACAACAACAACAGCTGCAACGCCCAAAAACGAAATTTTTCTATAACACAGGGAATCTGAAGCATCGTAGCGAGTTAGAATCCCAGAATGCATCATGATGTAATACATCATGCATTTCTCCTCAAATGTTCTCAGGCTCCTGAAATTAACAGTGCAGTTTTTACTAAACCTACAAAAATAACAGGGAATTCCTCATAACCGTACAAAAATAACATCGAAGTTTTCTAAAATATAAAGAAACAACAGTGAATTTTTGGAAAGCTAACAAAAATAACTCACTTTTTCACAGAAATAATTCAGAAAGCATCAGAAATTACATATGACCAAATTTGAAACAAAAATCATGAGAACGCCTAGTTAAATTATTTGCTCTGCTGTGAACAATTTGGCTCCGCCTGCCCAATATCTAAACATCTTTGGTGGCCTTTCATGACATCGAGGGGTTCATTAGAATATTCGTTGGTGTCATTCCCCAGGGGGTGCACTCGAGCATATAAGTAACAACGGTGCTCGGCCCAGTGATTTGCAGTATGACCTAAAATATATATCCATCCAAAATACAACCCCTAAAGCCTGGTTCACACTAGGTCGTTTAAGTCGCTGGATCAAACGTCCCAAAAGACCCAAAAGCTGAATGTGAACGGCGAAAATAAACTCCTGAATGACCCTGACGACACCAAAGACTGAGATTTGTCCGTTCACATTCAGTCTTTACTCTTTAGAGTCTTTTGGGTCGTTCGTCCCAACGACCCCAGCGATTCCAGCGCGACTGCCGACTGTGTTGAGAATACTATCTCAGACTCACTAGTTCAACGTTCAATGATAGCCGCACACCGAAGATCTCACTCTTAGAGAAAACAACTCGATTTAACATTTTCTGTATCCATTGTATTCCACAATCTCATTCTACACTATACGAATACGTCTGCACTCTGCGAATTCTCAATACGTACTGACTCGCATCACAAATTTTTTTTTTATATTCCATAAAATTTTACGAAATAAATTACCTCTACTATGAGCTACAAGCTACTTTACAAACACTACGACAACGATACCCTGGGGAGCAAAAGACTATGACTACCCTGGGGCCATTACATAGAAAGTTAAGAAATATACACGTAACTACTGTTACTAAAAAGAAGATGATAATATACAAACGGAAAACGAAGCTACAAGTTAAGGTAATTTTCAACCAAACAATTGCGCATGAAGGTTTGGAGTTTCGAACTAAATACTTGGATCATTAACAAGTTCATTACGACAATAGTTCAAAATTAACCAATGAACGTAAAGAAAACAGGAAAATAAAACTGAGCTTATATCAATAGTCTTACATCAAACCCACTACGTAGTGCCCATAAAATGTTAGTCAGTTTTGGTGCCGCAATATATGGCCTATAACACTTAGGATACCGACATAAGTTACATACTTGGCTTGCTGCATGTACCCTGAAATAAAGTTACAAAAGTATACCGCTTCCTTGCCTATGGGAATGAATGAACACAAAATCTATAATTTCTACTTCTAAACTCAATACATAATTGAATACAATAGTTGCGCCATACCCAATAATTATGCAAGTAGCTGCGTAGGCGCGCTTGGGGTTTGCCAACATACTGCAACGACCTAATGGGGCTAATGTGAACCAGGCTTGAAGGGTAAGTCATTTGCACAGCCTATTCAGTCTGCATCAAGTTTCTCGTCCGTTTTTCATTTACGAAGTTTGCGACTTAAGAGCCTGCTCACAGTTTAGTAGGCTGGAAAGTCAGCGTTAGTGGTATACATTGGTGTAAGCGATCATAATTTGAACTTTGCGGTCTTCGAAACAATTTGTAACCCCAAACAATAAACCTTTAGGTCTGCTACCTAAAAAGTAAAGTGGATCAAGTCCTGAAAAATTTGGTTCGATAAAATTGGAGATACGGTTTTAAAGCTATAGACAGTTTTCCTTGAATTGTTTTTGAAAATACCTGAAAAAGGACTCTTAACCTCAATCACATTTCATCTAGCGTTTGGCCTTCGTGAGAATTGAAGCTATCCATCCACTAGCTCGATGAATTGTATCATCGTGGAGGGCGAACGTAGATGGGAAATTTTATCTACGGTAACTAAAATGGCCTAACCATTCTAAAATTAAAATTTCTTCTTTTATACTGTCAAAATTTATGGACAATTCTGCTTGGAAGTCGTCAGAGACTTAAGAACCGGGGGGCACTAGCGGCACGTGCCCCCCCCCAAGATGTTGAAATAAACAAAAAAGTGCCCTTTTTGCTTCAAGAAATGCCCCTTTTGCTTATTGAAAAAAGTGCCCTTGAAGTGTCGTGCCCCTCCAAGTTTAAGATGCTTCCTACAGCCCTGGAAGTCGTTGATAAAAGCTTGAAAAGAGACCAGTTAATTTTAACATCTTCTAATGATTATCTCTGATCATTTCTCAGAACCAAATTGACATTTTTTGTGAAATAAATATTCATATCTAAGTTTGCTATTCTGCAATTCAATGATGTATGATTCATCGAGAACGGTGGATGATTCATAAGCGTCCATCTTGCAATTTTCGAAACTTTTTTATTCAACATGGTGTTCAGTTTCTCGCGGATCATGGTATGGACCCAGTAAGGTGTTCTTACGAATCGTCTTAAAAGTCATTAATTCACTTCGTTACTCTTTATTGCAGGAGGAGAAGATGGGATGCCTACAGTCGAAGCCATTGAGATGCCCAAAATGTAATTATATGTTCATTAATGCCGAAGATTTCCTTTATCATCTAGAACGACAACATGGCATGCAAGATCAGAGTCAGAGCGATGCTCAAACTCTGCTTTGTCCAAAATGCAACGAACGGTTCAAGGACACTTCGATGCTGGCTGAACATTTGGAAAAAAGTCACACAGCAGCGGATATTGCATGCCCAAAATGCAGCCTAAAAGGTTTCAAGGATGGAGCTGCACTTATTGACCACTGCGAACGCAAACACAACCAATCAGTCCCTCAAAAAGTGTTTGTAAAGCAGAGTAACCAGGGGATGCCTGAGGTAGAATCATCTGTCTTTGAGCAGAAACCGATTATGGAACGCAAGCCTATCACGGTCGGTAATAAGTCATTCCCTGGTGTCGGTGATAAAGTTTTGTCAATGTGGTCACGCTCTCAATGGCAATATTTCCACGCAACCGTACGACGTTTCATTCCAAACCAACTCCAATTTGAAATTGACTGGGATGATACGGATCCAACCGGTCGTATCGTTGACTACTATAACCTCGCACTGGACAAATCCCCCAACCCAAACGATATATCCGTTGGAAGCATTGTATTGTTTCCACAGGGTAACTACGTTGGGGGTCCTAATGGGGGTGTATACGGTGGTGTCCGATGGCATCAGGGAAAAATAACACAGATTCATGACAGACCAGACGGTTCGAGATTGTTCGATGGCTGTCACACCAAAGGAGAGAATGACGGAAAGTGGATCACCTACAAAGGTTATGATTATACCTTTCAAGGATGCGAGCTAGAGATGCTCAGAATTGGGCCTAATGTTTTCGACATCCTTGATGATAATAATAACATGGACGCTAACGTTTCGGAAGATGATATTGATATTTATTTTTCGTACACGCCAAGTGACAGCCCCACTGCCATAAAGAACAATGAGACGTCTAATATTCCAGAGAAGTACGTGCCAGTGCTGGATCGGTTGTGTGACCCACAAGATATTGTGAATAACTTGAAATCAAAAGGGTTGAAAGTTGGTATGCGGAAAGCAAATAACAGCGAGGAGTTGAGGAAGACAGCCACTATGATGAAACGTGCTAAAGTCTTTGTCGCTTGCATTAGTGACCAGTACGTTGCAAATGACGAGTGCCGTATGGAGTTTCAATACGCGAAGACAACACTGAACACCCCTATTGTACCCCTGGTTGGAGGGGATGGTTCGTTCGACTGGACAGTATCCGTTGTTGGAATGCTTATTGCTGGCGAGCTTTACATCCATTTTAAAGACAAGTCAGTTGAGCAGGCCAAGTTCACAGAGCTGACCCAAGCTTTGAAAGCACACTTCGACAACATCACAGATGTCGTGGATTCTGGCAATGCGGGCCTAAAAGTGGAAGGTCCAGCNTCCGTTGGAAGCATTGTATTGTTTCCACAGGGTAACTACGTTGGGGGTCCTAATGGGGGTGTATACGGTGGTGTCCGATGGCATCAGGGAAGAATAACACAGATTCATGACAGACCAGACGGTTCGAGATTGTTCGATGGCTGTCACACCAAAGGAGAGAATGACGGAAAGTGGATCACCTACAAAGGTTATGAGTATACCTTTCAAGGATGCGAACTAGAGATGCTCAGAATTGGGCCTAATCTTTTCGACATCCTTGATGATGATAATAACACGGACGCTGGCGTTTCGGAAGATGATATTGATATTTATTTTTCGTACACGCCAAGTGACAGCCTCGCCGCCATAAAGAACAATGAGACGTCTAATATTCCAGAGAAGTACGTGCCAGTGCTGGATCGGTTGTGTGACCCACAAGATATTGTGAATAACTTGAAATCAAAAGGGTTGAAAGTTGGTATGCGGAAAGCAAATAACAGCGAGGAGTTGAGGAAGACAGCCACTATGATGAAACGTGCTAAAGTCTTTGTCGCTTGCATTAGTGACCAGTACGTTGCAAATGACGAGTGCCGTATGGAGTTTCAATACGCGAAGACAACACTGAACACCCCTATTGTACCCCTGGTTGTAGGGGATGGTTCGTTCGACTGGACAGTATCCGTTGTTGGAATGCTTATTGCTGGCGAGCTTTACATCCATTTTAAAGACAAGTCAGTTGAGCAGGCCAAGTTCACAGAGCTGACCCAAGCTTTGAAAGCACACTTCGACAAGATCACAGATGTCGTGGATTCTGGCAATGCGGGCCTAAAAGTGGAAGGTCCAGCGGATATCTTCGTTTCCTACAGTTGGGCAAATTCCTTCAGAGCTAAAGAAGCACAGCAAATTAGCAACCTCGTTGGCACAAAGTTATCTGATCCACGATTCATCGAAGACGAGCTTGAGGACCGTGGTTTTAAAACCTGGGTTGATATCGAGAGGTTGCGATCAGCAGATGCCAGTGCAGGGATGTATGAGCAGCTCACTGCGGCATTAAAAGAAGCCAAAGTAGTAATCCCATTTGTCAGCAATGAATACGCAAACAGTCCGAATTGTCGGATGGAATTTCAATTTGCGATGAAGTCCCTCAATAAGCCTATCATTCCAGTAATCGTTGGTGATGGCGATGATTGGAAGACGTCTGTGATTGGTGCACTTGTTACCGGTAGCGACCATGATCCAATCAATTTGCAGAATATCAATAACCAACAAGTGTTCGATCAAAGTATAGAGAAACTAATTTCAGAGATCAATAATATCTTAGGGAATCAATCTTCGCCATCAGGTCAGAAGAAGAAGGTAGTCTACCGTGCTCCGCGAGTTGGTGATCACGTGGTTTGCCATCATGTCCAATGTGCTTATTACATGGCTACTATTGTTAGCTTTGACTCGCAGAAGCTAGAGTATACAGTGGAATGGGATGATGGTGACCCGACTGGGAAAACCCAGCCTTATGATCAAGTCGCCCTGGATATCGTCCCGGATCCGGACGATGTTGGCGAAGGCTCTATTATCTTTTTTCCACAAGGAGCGTACGGTGGTACCATTGGTAATAATACCGGTGGACAGCGATACCATGAAGGTATCGTTACGGAATGTAAGAGGAGTGGAACTGCGGTATTGGTTAGTGGGAACCATACGAAGGGAGAGAATGATGGCAAATGGGTGACGTATCGCGGTTATTCTTACAACTTTGATAACGTTGCTTTGGAACATATTAGAATAGCTCCTTCAGCTATGGATGCTCTGTTAGCTGCTAAAGCATAAGTTTCACTGGACAATAATTACAGTAGTAGCTTAATGTATGTTCAACGAGGTCCTATCTTTCCAGTTGTTCGAAACATAGATATTCCTCTACACCCAAGAGGAATCCCATTTTACTGTGCTCACTGCTTCCGAGCTAAGTAGATATGCAGGTTACCGTTTATGTTCCGTTTCCTCGCTAAGGTTTTCAGGAGTTCCTTTGTTCCTGTTCCTCAGTCTTTCTCATACCTCGAAGCAACTATCAGTAACTTTGGAGATCAATAGACACTTTCGTAACGACAACAAGACCACAGTCAAACCATGACATGTGTTACATCAAATAAACTGCTGATAGCTAGATGTTGTAGCAAGGAAATGTTTAGGCAGAGAGGTTGCAGACAGGTGGCGCCAGGGGAGGGCTAGGGGGGCTACAGCCCCTCTGTCGGAAGCATCTAGCCCCGCCATCCGAGGACAGTTTTGGTTATTTTCGGAGGGAATTTAGCAAAATGACGTACGAAAACTGCATTTTTTAGTCATTTTAGCCCCCCCCCCCAGTCGGAAGATTTCTGGAGCCACCCCTGGTTGCAGAAGATAAGTCCAGGCATGCCCCATTCTAGAGTCCAGCAAAAGGTCAAGCCTTCCTCCGGATGCTAATTTCGTTAGTTAAACCTTCCTAATTTTATGAAGGCAAAATAACCAGATTTTTCAAGCTCCTCGCGTTGTTTATAACCCTAAAATTTATAAACCAGTTGCTGTTGCCAAAATTACCCAATATTTTCCTTGGCTTAGTGCAAGTTATATTTTTACAAGCAGTCAGCTGGAGGGTTAACAGATTTTTAGCAAGCAAAGGCTTTGGAGGAAGCTTCTTGGATAGTTTAGTTGATCCTTCATAAATTCTACACCATCAAAGTATCAACTTTCAATCATTCAAAACGATGTTAAGCCACTGTCAAATTCAACTAATTCTCTTTCGACTCTTTCCTAGCTTCCCTGATTGGACCTTTGGTATAATAGTCTTTGTAGCTATTCTGCATAAATTGTATAAATTTGTGAAATTTTCGAATGTACGGAAGCCTCTCGTGACAACCCTTTCGAACTGAAATGTGGTGAAATATCGCTCGATCCAGACTCCTTTTGCAAAATAGCTAAAAGTCTAATCACCAAAATCCTCTCCATAACATTCACTAAATAATTGTGGTAGCTTACCTTTCTCGCCTTTTCTTTATGAGATTCGATGACTTCTTTTAAGATATTTAAGCCAATTCAAGCTAACCTCACTTAGCAAGTTATCTATTGTAATATTTCATTTTTTCTTTTGCTAACTTTGTTTATTCATCAATGTGAAAAAGATTGATATTGTGGTTTCAAGTATATTTTGATGCTAATTCTAGTAACTAGAAGTAGGTGGCTAGGGCTTGGGAAAAGTTTGTGCGTTCGTTCAGACTTTAATGCAAATATTCTTATTAAAGTTTCCCGATATTTTAATTTAGAATCTTTTTATAAAAATTAAGAAATCTGACCAGTAGTACTGAAACTTTCTTAAAATTATCAGATTTTGAGTACTCAGAGTTTCTTACGAGTTCCTTACGAGTTTCTTACGAGTTTCTTACGAGTTTCTTACGAGTTTCTTACGAGTTCCAGAACAATCTTCGTGTTTACTCCTTTTTTTATTTTATTTCTTTATTTTAATTTTTTTATTACATTATTTAAGGTTGGATACACAATCTAGCTTAATTATAAATAAATATAATCAGCTAATTGATACCAACTAACAGAACAAATACAATGTATAACATGTTCGTAAACTAAAATAATATTGCAAGACATCTATGTGATGTATCTTAGAATTGGTGCCCTCGTGATCTTTCCAAAACGAAGTTTTTTAAGCCTTTCCAATATTTAGGCATTACTCAAGTACCTTCCCAGTGATATGATACAGGAAACAAGTAAAAATAAATTAAAAATATGCCAAGGATTTCCTCGACTAAAGTGAATAGTTGCTCAAATAATTTTCTCCCGGTACTTGAGTTTCTTAGTTTTTAGCGATCTGAGAGTTGAATTTCTTATAAAGAGCTTATTATAGAAAATAGGCGTAGAAAATCGCTGGCCGACATACTGACGCAGAGGCTGGAGGCTGGGGTTCCGTCGCTCCCGTAATCCCTATCCTATTGAAAGAGCCTCGTAACGGTGTTGACCAAAAGCGCGCGAAAGTTCGTTTGCATTTTTGACTGCATGAAACAAGAAGGAAGGCCACTGCCAGAACAGGCGTTGTTCAAACTCAAACTTGTCTGTCCAGAAAAGATATTTTCATCCACGTCTTGGCTTTGGCGGTGGTAAGTAAAACTTGCAATCAAACGAATGCTATCACTTCATATATAACATCTCGTATAACATGATGCCAGCAAGTCGTACACATAATCTGCAGGCTGCCAAAGCAAAAAAATTGGCCTAGTCTATTATTATTAAAAAGGCCGCCTAAAAAGACAAGTGTAGTGGCTAGACGAGTGAAGGTAGAGCCCTGAGAAGAGACTTGTCTATCTATATATTACAGTACATGACCAAATAATTGATATTACGTACAGGAAGGTTAGTATTACCAGACCAGACAAGTTTGAGTTCATTTTTAGTTCAGTATTTTAGTTTAAGTGTTATTGTTATAGTTTAATTTATGTTTGTTATATAACTGCCATGCCTGTATTAAGCCCAGTTTCCAGTCAGTGGAATTTTCCGAGCGGGCGGAAATTCTTTTGTTCACGACAGAAAATATCGCTTCGCAATTGAATAGAAATTTAAGGTTGAATGACTTTTGATTGTTTAAAAGTCCGCCCGCTCGGAAAATTCCACTGACTGGAAATCAGCCTTTAGGTAGTGCATTTTGCTAATGATGATGATGATGAAGTATTGTTAGTAAAGCGGAGCGGAATAAGCTGATTCAGCAGTTTAGTCCCATCACTTAGTTTAGTTCTACTTAATGGCCAAATAATATATGATAGGC
>REGM01000022.1:391658-447148 GCA_004194415.1 Aurelia aurita | reverse complement strand
AAACTATTTAAAGAAGGGGATTTTTTCTTTTTATTGTAAATTCTGAACGATTATTGTACAAAATCTGGGATCGTTAATCTACTACAATGTGTTGCTATTTTCCAAAAAAGTTTCAGGGTAGCTTCAGGAAAAGAATTTTAATACACCTCATTTTGCAAGAATTTCCATGAAATGGCGGCACAGCCCCTTTAACCACTTCGCCGCACCACCGTTTCTCCTATATTCCAACGAACAATTTAAAACAGTCGATGTCTCATGTCTGAGTGTTAAATTTGTCTAACTAGTCAAAATGGTCAAAATAACTGTGGTAGCATCTCGATCGCGGCAGTAACCGCTCTATATAACAGAAGCATTACAGTATTCAAAGCAATTGTATGGAGGTGGTCAGATGGCATTTAGTGCAATTTTAATATTATTTTCCGTTTTAGGACAAAACAAGCCATGGGGAAAGAAGCTTCCACGCTTGAGTGGGAAATGAAAAACGTTTCGAAAACTATGCCTTTTGTTAGAGAACTTAACACTCGAATCCGCCTGCAGAGGTTGCAAGGGTGCTCTAACACTCACTTGAAAAGGCCTCACCCTGAAACTAGTTGGGGCTTGCCAAACCAAATTTTGCGCCTTCCTCCTGAGGATCTGAAGGCACGATGAAGAATGGGCATATAAAATTGAAAGTTTTGTTGCATGTTGTTGTGTTTCTTCACGCAGCTATTCAAGTAATTGGTAAGTACAACATATCTCTTTTGTTGTTAAATTCCTTGAACGTGACTCATTTGCTGCACTCCACGAGCTCTGCACTTTTCTTTTTTCTGTTTCCAAGTCTCGTCGCCCATGTGACCTTATTACCGGTGCGCCCGCTGCGCTGTCGTCAATTAGAATTTATTATTTGATACTGTTCTCAATTTTCAGTTAAGTTTCACCCAAGTTTTATTGCGAATGAAATGTTAGGCATGACTTTATCGAGTTCTTGCCTGGCCCCATCCCATCTCTTTACAGGCGAATTCTTGATCATCGAAAACATCGAAAGCATTTTCGCTTCGCCTATATATTCTATATGGACTGGCCATTCACTCGTTACTCTGAGAAACTGCGAGAAATCTCGGAAGCAAGAAAACTATATTGTTGTATACAAGCACCATATATAAAGTGCATAAAAGTGTTAGACAAAGTTTCTTAAATTTTTGACGACCGCAGTACTAGTTTCTTACAAGATTCTTACAACTAAACGATTACAACCTAGCTGCGACTGTAATTCTCTTTAGGGTGTCGGTTAGAGTTTAACCTATCAGCCGAAACTTCTTGTTCGCTGTTGCTGTTGCTAGAAAGATTTCTATGAATTCTAAAAAGAAGAAAAATTGTGTGGGCATTCTTTTTTGACAAATTTGACCAGCACAGCAGCACCTGACGCCGACTTACTATTCGCTTACCATTGCAAAAAGGCTCGCTTGTCAACAAGTATCGTTGAAAATTAAAAAGGTAAACAACACAGGCTACAAACAAACTTGTAGAAGCTGAAGGGCTTCGGGGCCTCTCTCGCGCTTCTGTATCTTCACACTAGGAGCTTTCTTCCTATGGGGATTCTGGTATAGGTATATTAACTATGCTGAAAGGAAATAGGAAATTAGATACCATACTGATAGAAGGAATTAGGAAATTACTGTCGAATCAAATCTTGTTAGACTCTGACTCAAAGAGAAAGTTTCCTCCATCGAGGTAGCAGGAGCATGTCACCATGAGGGGGAGGGCGGGGGGAGGTACTACCACTATTCTGTCATACAGGGATGTGCACCAGTTTTGGGGTAGTTTTTGGGCAGAAACTTCTGGGAATATGGGTATTCTTTCATTGGGAATTTTGTGGGATTTGGTCTATTGTTTACTGACAATTCTAGCGATGTTCTGTTTCCGTATGAAAATCTCATTCGTATCTTGGATTGGGTATCAAAATCTCACCTAAATTTTGGGGTTGGGTCATAACAGAAGTCCTTCTGGCGCATACCCCTGTATGACCCGATAGTGAAATGCCCCCCTCCCATGTCACCACTGGCGAAATTCATAGATGGGCGTTCCCAAGAGCAAAAATGGGCATAGTCCTGAAGAATGAGGAGGGAAAAGGTTCTTTTTTGCGAACCTGTAGTTTTGTCACTCTGATCCAAAATATGGTTGGTAGAAAACGAACGAAATTTTTTGAAATACCCAATTTCAAAATCCTTCAAAAGAGACCTATCATAGAATATACTTTGTTTATGCGAAGAATAATACAGATTTTTTATACAAGAAACTAGTTCATAAGAATTTAGTACTAGGATTGCCAAAAATTTAAGAAACTCTAGGACTAAGTTGAGAAAGAGCTAAGAAACTTTTGAAAGCTACATTAAAAATGGCTAATGTGTGGTTGAACCCTTACTCTTGAGTAATCTTAATTCTAGTTTTAAGTTTTGAGCGTAATAAAACACTTTTCCCTACCACTTGATGTTTTATATGTTAAGAAATATATCTGTAGCAGTATCAGAAATAACACCATAATTTATGAACTCAATAAATAAGAAACAAATTAAGATACTTTTAGTACTAAAATGCGGAAATTTTGGAGTGAAATTAATGAACTTTTAGTACTATGGGCTTACCCAAATTTCTTACACATAAAAAAACGTGTAGTTGGATTCACGAGTAAAGAAAAGTATCTTAGGACTTCAGAAGGAGTCAGTAAGTAGTGATTTAGACTGATTACTTGACTCCCTTGTTCCCCTGTCACTTCGGTCAATATTACTCTGAAAAACTTAACCCTATTTAGGCCCTCCAACACGAGATCCCGTGTTGACAAAAATATTGCGAGATTTGGTGATTTTTCGAACTTTGATTCGATTGACGCAATTGATTAGAATTGGACGAGTTGCTGCAGAAGCTGGCTGGAGATTTCTCTGGTAACTTTTTGTCTTAAAAATATGGAAATTGTTGCATTAAAAGACTTATTTTGCACTCAACAGTTAAAATGAACTTTCTTCTTCGGATTTACGATAGGTTTTGTTGGTTAACTGTCTGCTTGGTTTGATTTTTATTGCATTTTATTTGTGAGGAGTGACCGTTGAAAAAGGCCTAGGCCGTGATTCGATCATGATTCAATTGATGAATGCACAAAAGAGGGTCAGCTCGTTCACTGTTTCATTGTGAGTTCCTGTTGAGCAACGTTTACCGCAGGGATACAAGTAACTTAGGTAANAGTTGCTGCAGAAGCTGGCTGGAGATTTCTCTGGTAACTTTTTGTCTTAAAAATATGGAAATTGTTGCATTAAAAGACTTATTTTGCACTCAACAGTTAAAATGAACTTTCTTCTTCGGATTTACGATAGGTTTTGTTGGTTAACTGTCTGCTTGGTTTGATTTTTATTGCATTTTATTTGTGAGGAGTGACCGTTGAAAAAGGCCTAGGCCGTGATTCGATCATGATTCAATTGATGAATGCACAAAAGAGGGTCAGCTCGTTCACTGTTTCATTGTGAGTTCCTGTTGAGCAACGTTTACCGCAGGGATACAAGGAACTTAGGTAAACAGTCTAGTAGTGACTGTCGCGTCCTGGGCCCTCATGAAACCAATTTTGAAACCTAGAAATTAACCCCCTGAATAGATGTCCTAAACTCAAGTTCATGGTGAATCAGACCATGATCAGACCATCATGGAGGCAAAACAAGAACACCAAAGAGAAGAAAATCTGCTCTTACAGAACCATAAGTATGTTTCTCTTCACAAATTCTTTGGGAAAGAACAGAGATTACATAACGTTCTCCTAGATTTATCAAATCCTATTCTTTAGAACTCCAGCTTTAACTGTCCGCAAAAAGAGGTAAATTGTATGGCGTTTTGTTCTTCTATTCTTTCAACAAATAATGCTGAAAACTTATGGTTAGATTCTAGATTGTAGCCTCTTCTGCTTTTGTTTGGTGGCTCCACATTTATTACATACTAGCTTACTCTTTGATGGAAATTAATCAAACATGAAGGAAAATGTCGCAACATTGAAAGAAGAAAATATTATGTGTATAAAGGTTTCTTGTTTTTCAAATGATAGATATAGATGGTGGTCTAATTTTCTGTACTGTGTTTTTTGATAAGGCTAAAAAGTTTTTGAGAAGTAAGATACAAGTCTATTGAATAGAACGTACAATGATACCTGAGTCCCTAGTTTCCCTGTGCTCTTCGACTTGTTGACTTTGTTGAATGATATCGCTTTGATCAACTCTGAAAAACTTGACCCTGTTTCTAAAAGATTGTCAGAAAATAGTTAAAAGCATAAAAAATTACTGCTATTTTGAAGAAGCTCATTACTCCCACCTAGAAAAGTCTGACTGTGTACTGTTATACGATTATACGCGATAAGGTGGCATTTTGCTCTTTCCTGGTTGCCATGTTTTCAATCTCTTTCTGTACCACTGTTCTTCGTATATGGCTAATGGGCCCCTTTAATTACTGTTTCATTATGAGATGAGTCCCTGTTTTGAACCGTCATTTGGTATTTGGAACTTTTGGTCTACAAAGTAAGTCCCTAAACTTGACGATACCCACCCACTCCGTCCTGCAAGTCAGTTAAATAGCTTTAACGGTGATGAATGTAACAAGTCTGGACGATTCATAACATCCAATTGATATTTTTATCTTTATAGTTTGACAACATATAGGTTGACGCTCTTGACGCAGAAACGTTTTTTGCCAATGCCTTGCGTCGCATCACGCCACAATGTCACCTCAAGTGTGAATTCAACTTGAAGCTTGGTTCACACTTCTTGAGTATAAACGCGTTAGAAATGGGATAACGCATCTTTATCGAGTATTGCTTCCAAAAGGAATCAAAACTTTTTGATTCCATCCACCAGATGACGAGATAGGACATTTTCAGAGTCGACGACAAAATCTGAAATTGATGCAAAAAATTCCCAGATGATGTCGATGCTATTTTCCGTCGCATTTCTAACAATGCATTGCTAACGCGTTTTACTCTATTGTGGCCCAAGCTTAATTGGAACCCCCCCCCTTAACAGCCATTAAAAAATCTACCTTGCCTTGCTCTTCATGGGGCCATACTGCTAAAGTACATTGTCTTACATTTAGTAAAAAAAATCATTTTGCTATTTACTAATATGATAACCATTGTACGCATTACCTACAATCACTTACAAAATGGTTGAGCCACCTTGAAACATTTTGGTCCCCCCCCCCCGCCGTCCCTCCATGTCAATGTTGTTTGGAGAAAAAAAGTACCTGATCCAGCTGACAGACGTGATTCGACGGAATGTTGACAGGCGAATTTGTGTGGTATTGCAACATTGACTAGGGGGGAGGGGGGCAAGCAGAGGCAAAAAACCGAACATTTTGGGATGGCTCAAACATTTTGTAAGTGATTGTACGTGCAGGTTAGATTGTACGTGTAAGTGATTGTACGTGAGATTGTACGTGCATAATAACCAATTGAATTATTTCATCAGCATGACTATTTCAAAATAGTTCTCCCTTTTATGACGTATCATAAAGAGAATTTAAGGATTTCTCACTTAAATTGTGAAGTTGCCATAGCATAACAATCGAAGATTATTGTTAAAGAATTCCCTCTCTCAGAACTTAACAAAAGTGTAACAACGAATAGCTAAATGCATAACAACAGGCGGCTATGCCAACATCCCCATGGGAACACTATAATTGGCTCCATACAATAGAATTAGCCAGCGAACATAATTATTCTAAAGAAGCCTTTGAATATGCAGAAAAGGTCTTGCACACGCTATTGTATTGGTCTCTATCCGCAGCATTCCGATACTATGTTTCACGCAATCTCTTCATAAGCTACTCTCTTTCACATGCACCAGGCAGAGAGCGTTTTGCTAGGAGGCGAGAGAGATGGTTTTGTGAAAAACAGATTATTTATAGAAGCAGAGTTGTGGATAAAGTAGTTATAANCTATTGTATTGGTCTCTATCCGCAGCATTCCGATACTATGTTTCACGCAATCTCTTCATAAGCTACTCTCTTTCACATGCACCAGGCAGAGAGCGTTTTGCTAGGAGGCGAGAGAGATGGTTTTGTGAAAAACAGATTATTTATAGAAGCAGAGTTGTGGATAAAGTAGTTATAAAGAATGGCGAGAATGGCATTCATCTTGGTAACTTTGTGTCTTAGTATCTTCTGTGTTGTACAAGGTAACTGAATTTTTTGTTTCGTTAACTGTACAGACTTCTACGGATGGTATAAGCGTCAGAATCTCTTCCATTCTTTAATGGAATTTGACATTTAATATCCTTTTATTTCGTTCTTTTTCATGCAAATTTGATCAAAATTAATGTTCAAAAAATATGCCAAATTAGGTATTAACACTTTTTCCTTACACAACACAACCCGGATAATGTCATATGCCTAAATAACCAATAGAATCTGCAGTTTGCAGTTTGCAGTGAGCTTTTTCTTACCTATTTATATTATACCTATGTTAGTATGTCGTCTTAGGATCCCACCGCTATGATGGTGAAGGTGTTAAATGTCTGACTATTTACCGTCGAAGAACACAAGAGAAAACAGGAGAAAACATTTAGCATGGACATAACGGCTATTATCATATTAAGCAAACCTATTACTTACAACCAAACGGCGAATTTACTTGTGAACCGCTCAGCGTTGGAGGAGAAGTTTTGTCGGAATTTGTGTTCAAAGAACATTCCTGACCAACGCCCATATGATTTTGCGCTGCCCTTTGTAGAGATTTTATGGGTTGCGTTCAAATCATAAGCTCAGTATTCCTTTTGATATTTCTCATAACTTTCTCATCAAGATGAATAGATATAGGATGTGGAATTTATAAGGTGGTCATGAGTGAGACAGGCAATTTGATACCACGAGAAGAAAGGCTCATCAAGCACCAGGGATGTGATGGAAAATATCACCATTTATTTTGCTCATTCAACGCTATGCCAAAACTGAATGATACATGTGAAAGAGAGACTTGTATATATATCTTGTGTAATTTGAGCAAAGATCTTTGAGAAGAATCAAATTCACACGAAAAAATAACGGCTGGTGTAATCTGATTTGTGCAGATTACATAATGCAGGTTATGGTATATGGCCAAGCCAAGGGCTGTATGGTTGTACCAAGGGGCAATCGCTCTGATGATGCTAAGCTTTTCTGTGTCAGGGGGTGTTTTTTAGGTACAAAGCTGTTGCATTGTTCTTGTGGAGAGCTGAGATCCATCGAAATTCCACTTCGAAATTTAACCTTCGACGCCAAGAATGATGTTCTATCATATAATGTCAAACTTTTCTCCAGGAGCATAGGACAAATTCGATAATGCAGAGAAAGGAAAATTCGGAAAATTTCATGCACGAAATCCGCGTTTTCATGTTAGGTAGCTTGCATTGAATTGAACGAGCATTGAACATGAATAGAATGATGTCACTTCATTGATTCCCCATTGATTCGATAACAATGATTTGTGGTGATCAAAATCTGAGTCAGAATTAGTAGTTTTTACATACCAACGCTTTGCCATCCCCATGACACAGAAAATTTTAGCATTTTCAACGAGACTGCCCCTTGGTACAGCTAAACAGCCCTTGGCCATATACCATAACCTGCATTATGCAGATTATTTTTCGGGTACCAGAGTCCCCCCAACAAGAGAGAAGGGACGTTCGGGTGGGTCTGGTCCCTATGATTGAAGAATTTCTGCACATGGAAAGCAGACTCGCTATGCAATAATGCCAATGGGAAATGTCCCCAAAAGTTCATATTCCGCAAATTCACGTTTTCTTTTACAACGTTGATCTATGTCGATCAGGACTGCCGTTGCGCTTTGTCTGTGAGAACCTCGATTCGATGTTGGTGTTGTGCAGTGAGTGCGTTTCTCCGTCGTTGTTACAGTAATGCTCAGTGATGTTCTTTGTTTATCTCTGTTGCCAGTTCTTCGTGCAGAGTCGCCCCCGCTTTTCATGTTATAGCGCATTCCTCAGTCACCAATGGGCTTGGCGTATTTATGCATGGAATGCTATTACAGCAACAATTGTGGTGCCCTAAACTTACAATCCAATATTGCAGACCAATATTTTGTTTCACTTTATTTTGCTTGCTTCTGAAAACTACCAAAGTGTCTTATCGGTTTTTTGTAAGAATCTTGGATCAGCCCATGGTATTTATTTCTTACTGCCATACATATATACTGTATGTAGTCATAGTCAGATGTAGTGCATGGTAGCAATTGACGATGATGATTATGAGTACTAATTTCGTATGAAAATTTCTGCTTTTTAGTACTAAAAATATTTTATTTTTATTAGTAATCAATTTGTTTCTTATCTTTTGGATGCAATTTGTTTCCAACACTGGGACTACTGCTACAGATATATTTCTCGAAATAAAAACCAACACTTTGCGAGAAAAAGGGTTCCATTGGGCTTAGATAATTTATTTGCAGTGAATGTTACTCAAAAATAAGGGTTCAAATTCAGTGACATCTTTGCGATAATATCCTTGAATTTTGCTTTTGAAAAGTTTCTTAGTGCTTCTAAAATGTTTTATAGAATTTCTTACATTTCCGGCCATCCTAGTACATGTTAGCCTGCGTGCAGACTATACTTTTTCACTGCGAAGGAGTGCCAATGAGGCACTCCTTCGCAGTGGAAAAGTATAGTCTGCACGCAGGCTAAGTACAAGTGTCTTATAAACTAATTCCTCATATAAGAAAGCGTGTATTTCATTGGTAGAACTGAGCCAGGGTCTCAAGGAAATGAAAAAAAAGGTGAAATGTCAAGGAGATAAATCTCTGTGTGATAAAAGTATCTTGCAATCTCTGCAGCTGAATCATTCATTGCCAGCTTATTCTCTTACAATCATAATTCCCATAATAGGCTTGAAGAAATTTCCTGAATTAGAAAATAAATGCACAAAAGCCTCTTAAATTGTAGACATGTAAATGATTTTTATCATCCACTTTCAAAATAATTTGATAACAAGTATTAATTTGTCCCTCCCATTTTGATAATCGTGAGTAAAGCTTCACAGCTCATAATGCCAGTTTAGATAACCATTTTAATTTCATAGCATCATGGCTGCTCGCAGTCGAGCAACCTCTTCAAGAGTCTCCAGAAAGTCTCCAGAAATGCGTTTAGATTTGTGAGATTTTGAGAACCTAAGGCCTTTGGCCCACACTTCTTTGCTTAGGCCATTCACGATTGTACTTCAGAATGACACCAGCAAAGTGTCAATGAACGACGCAATGACTCTATGATCATTGTGACATTTCTGCTCTGTGCCAGGCTATTTGATTAGGACTGGATACTTTCAAATTATGTATAGGGTGCCAATCTCGTCCCCAGAGTGATTTCGTTGCTCTACCTCTACTCTGGGATACAAGTGGCCGTTCTGCAATTTGATTGGCTATTCGAAAACAATAGATAACACAACTATATCTCGAAATCTTACTAATTATTCGAATAACAACAATAAAATCTAGTCACTAAGCAACAACCACTACAATGTTGCTTTGTTGTTTGGAATGGAGGTCACATAATGAGCGCTACCCTGCCAACCGCAAATCCACAATGGCTGCTAATCCGCCCTTATTTTGGGCGGATTGGGACTATGTGTACCAGGGTGTTCACTCGGCTTCGTGACTAGCGTATGACGTAAGAACACCCTGGGAACGAGGTTGATAGGGTGCGTTTGAAGATGCTGTGCTTTATCGATCATGTCAAGGAGTAAGCGAATGGAGAGAAGGGATGAGAAATAGTTGCTTAAAGATCAATAGGAAACTATTATTGGGCAGGCAAGATTGGCAAATGTTTAGGCAGATGTTGTTATAGATATTTCTAAGTTAACTGCGTGCAAAATGATTATAGTTCGTAAATTAGACATCGTAACTGTAAATTATGAAATTACAGGCACATGGTCCAGTGGAGGTTACCGTGAGTTAACAAAAGGTTCCCTTTCATTTTTTCTGGGTGTAGAGCAGTAAATAAGAGCGAAGTTTACCCATTGCTAACCATGATCCTTCGCGGCGCCAAAAGTCGACTTTCGTATTATCTAAAAGTCGGTTTTGGCCTAAATTCTCTTCGTCTTGCTTTTCATTCGGCGAACAAAGGATCATGGTTAGCAATCGGTCTTAAACCCACTGAATACCTTGATTGAGCAATAGTCGGCCTAGATTTTGATATTTTGTTTGCTGGGGTGAAAGCTTTTTCGGGAGAATTAGCAGAAGAGAAGAAGCAAGAAGATTACTGCGTTATCGATTATCGATTAACTAGCTTTGTTGCTAAAAAAAGAGGAAAGAATATTAATTTTAGCAGCAAGTTTCAGAGATTCTAATGAACTTGGCAGTATCCCCGTTGTGTATTTCAAATTGGGATTATCGTTTTGTCTTTTTCAATATTCCATGAACATTCCATTACGATTAAGATACCATGCCTACAAATATAAGAAAAAACTGCTAAGGGGATCAAATCGGTTGCCAACCACACACGCTGTGATAGCAGATAACCGAGATAACTAAATAGACTTATTACCTGAGTTCCTTATTTTCCTGTGCTGGTTGATGTCACTTCTGTCAACAGAGACTCGCCATTCTACTCTGAAAAACTCAGGGGTGGTCATGCTCCACAGCGTGATGGGGCATTATGTATGTCCCATATTTTGGCTTTTTTCTCTCTGTTAGGGGACAGCTTTGTCCCCAAAATGCTGCTTTTTCTTCTGATTTGCTACATTTTTGTCCTAAAACCGGTTTATTGGTAAAATTTTGGCTACAAAAAATAACGGTCTTGTTCTTGGAATCTGTAGGACAAGCATAGGGCAAAGAAATTAATGGTACTTGACGGCACCTGAAAACTTGACCTTGATCTCGCCACAAGAAGTTGTGGCAGCTCGCAAGATTGTCAAGATTCTAACACTACTTACGCAAGTGAGTCTACTGAACCATCTACTAATTTTAGTCCTGTAAGAGATAAGACCACTCAGATTATTGTAGACCTTTTGAACCAACTGAAAAATGTACCTAAATTTACCAAAATTACAGGCAATTTGTAAACTACACTTCTAGGCCCGTTGAAAGTCTTTTTGGGGCCCAGGATGCAAGACCAAGCTGGAACCCCCAGATTTCTGGTTTGGTTTCGCTTGCACATAGTATGCTGCCTTTTTGTAGATGCTTGAATTGAAAGCTCAGGAAAGTCGTAGTTGCATCTGATCACGTTTAAGGGCTCTTATCTAACCATGGTCCTTTGCGTGCTCTGTTTTATGAAAATGAACATTTTTGTGGTCTACGAAAATGGCTGCCTCAGTAGGAATCTACGCGCAAAAGCTGCTGGTTGAACAAGAGCCTTAAAACAGGTCATGATATTGCGCTCGTGCAGCAGCAATCGTAGATGATAATTATCCACTCTCCTCCGCAGAGGCTTTCCTTCTTATTTTCATTCCTTCTTCTTATTTTCATTCCTTCCTTTGCCTCTGCGGAGGAGAGTGATAATGATCGAAAGGCAGAATTTCCTGACAGACCTTGCTGAGGTAAACAGGCGTTTACAATTGATACAGAATTGTATAGTTCTCTGATGTGATTGTGGTTATACCCTTTGTTGTATCCTATTTACGCATTTGCGTGTTAACTAGTAAATAGGAAACTCCACTGTGAAAGAAAATAATAGGAAACGTTATCGACGATTTTAACTCGCTCGCCAGAAATTCCTTCCCACTCTGCTATGATCTCAGATGATTCATGCTTTGTGTGGCGTATAAGTTATCCAGATAAACATTTTACGAATCGCACAGTCAGAAACAAATGTACTTTTCCTTAAAGCTCTGTTTGCGTTTTCCTCATCACAGTTCTAGGAGGTTAAGAATATAGTAAATCGTTTAAGATGTTCGTATTCTAACTGAGCGTTTTTGCATTTCGTAAATATTTTTAGTATCCAGACAAACGATAATCAAAATCTAGTTATATAGGGCGTTGTGTGACAGCGAATTTGCAAAGAAAGAGGTCTGCCGTTATTCAAGGCAATGTTTCTAGGTGGTGTGAAATTTATCCCTCTTCTACCAGGGCTCTTGAAGTGAGGTTCCTAACTTCTCTTCAGGGAATCAGTCGAGTCTGCACGCAGGCTAGGGCTCTTCGGATCAGACCACTGCCCCCCAATTATCATATTTCATATCAGTATTAGATTAACTGTTCAAGTAGTGTTATTTGTAACTGTATTTGTATTTGTGTTTGTAGTGTTATTGTTTTAGGAGGTATTCTTTAGTTGTCTCATTTATCAATATGACAGCTTTGACCCAACTCTGTCTCCTCACTTTGAACATCTGATTTAATACAGTATTAAATCAGATGTTCAAAGTGATACATCTATCTTTCTCTTTCGATATATAATCATGTCTTCTCTTAAGAACCCACATTTCGCATGCACGATACGTGAGTTAGCCATCCATCTTTCAGGGTTACCTGGAGCAACGTCTGGAGTAGCCTGCGTCACAGACCATGTCTGGAGCTACTCGAGATCTTTGTTGTCCATCTTTGCTGTTGTACGTAGCCTCAAATATTTTTGTGGAGGCACGATATCCAAGATAATCGCATAACAATTGTTTCCAAGGCTGCAAAAGATGAGAGGGCGTCAAAATTTTTGCCTTTCAAAATTGTAAGACCAAGAATTTTCTACCCACATGTTTCGAAATGATATTTTGAATGAATCAAGTTAGAGAATATTCGAATAATTTAGGCTGGGGCGAATCATAGAATTCCTGTTTCTCATCTTTCATGTGAAATTCCCTTTCCTTTTCGGAAACCTTTTCTATCCTCGTAGTCTGCATGGCGTGCAAACATTCTAATACCCAGGGTAGTGGACATTGGGTAAAGGCAGTTTGCACGCAGGCTGCTAAGCCCCACAGCGACGAAAATTATGGGATGTTGGGGCAACTGCTTCCCAGCTCCTACCAAAAAGTCTGGGAAATAAGGGATTTTCAGATAGGTTGGGGCTCGGTCGGAAATTTTTGCTCCTTTCCCCTTTCTTGGTGTTTGCCCCTTCCACCCAAAATAACAAGTGATTTTAGCCACAAATTTTCCCTAATTTCCCCTATTCGATGAAGCACGGTCGAGATAAAAAACAGAAATAGAAAAATATTGAAAAATTTGTTTGCAGTGCTACTGGAGAGCAATGGGGCAGCCCCTTGATCAAGAAACGACATCTACGGACGTTTTCATGGAAGTTTTGAGATTGAATATCTCACATGGTTTTGGTACAGCCACTAGATATCCTCAAATGTAGCACATTAATATTAAAGGCAAAGCTCCTGCAGCCGGAGCTGCTAAACTGAATCCACGGGGGGGGGGGGGGGGGGGGGGGCTCTGTGCCAAATTTCGGGTAGGGATGTGCCGTTAGAATTTTCGAAATGTGTCCCGTTGGTTAGACCATCTTTTGAGAATATAACGCCCTTGGCTAGACTAATTTATTGACCAAAAGTGCCACAATTTGGCCTTCTGTGGACCAAAATCGCCAAAATTCGGTGTTCTCTGGACACGAATTACAAAATTTGGCTTCCCCTGGTCCAAAAGTGTCCAAATGTATACCCTTACCACCTTGCCTTGAGCAAGATTGACAAAAAGTATGCCCTTGGCTAGACTATATGTCCGACAAGGTATACCCCTTGAGGGTGGCACACGCCCAGGTACCTTTACTTGGAAGAACCCCCATTCCCGTGGCTACATCAAAGATTTGTGACTTGGCTTCCTTTTTGTTATTTTCAGGTTTCCCAGAGATCGGTTTCTTGGGCAAGCTTCCTTCTGATGTGGTGTACACGTCTCCAGGATGGAAGAAAATAGCAGGATGGGTGACTACGTTGACTGATGTCAAAGGATTGTACAATTTCGATTCTGATAAAGTTGCCAATGGAGACATCGATATCAATGTGTCTGGCCTCTTTTTCATTTCTGCCTCGTTGCCAGTCACCATGGCAGACAATGGTAAGTATAATATGTCACATGTTTTTGGAACTTGTAGTTGATTGGAAAATTGTAGGAGGTGCTAGTTCTTTAGTAAAATATTATTTATTAAGGACAGAAATCAGTGTTTTATATGTGTACCTTGAATTTATACACAACCAAGACCTTAAATGAAAAATGTATGTTCTCTTTAAAGATCAGAATTGAAAAAGTAAATTACCGGTCTCAGTACAAAGCAATGTTTCATTTTGATGTAATTCTAATGGCTTTTTGTCACACCCCACCAACTGAACGTTTTCTAGCTACTAGCTACTTCTCAATTCGTTAATAAAGATAAAAAATGGACATTGAACGAGGGTGAGGGAGAACACTAAATGTTAGGTCTGGCAGCCTTATATGATTGCTACATGCGTGCTTCGCAGATTTTGCCTTGCTCATCATCACGAATGTTGTTGTCTCTTTCTTCATGATCACGTTCTGGAAATGTCCCCATCTTCTGTTTTCCTCCCAATTATGATTTACAGTCTTGCTATAAAAACCACGGGCTGTAGGAAACATTCGGATTATTGGTCTTTGGAAAATGTTGTGATCATAGGTTGCGGTTTTTAAGATTAAAGAGCCGCGATGTTTTCACAGCGACTTCCTGTTGTTTAGTAGCCACTTGACGGTTGACCCAGCAGACGCTAATAAATGGAAGCTCCTCCAACAGAAAATATTAGCGTCTGCTGTGTCAACCGTCGAGTGGCTACTAAATAACAGGAAGCCGCTGTGAAAACATCGCGGCTAATTTAATCTTAAAAACCGCCACCTATGATGACAACTTTTCCAAAGACCAATAATCCGAATTTTTCCTACAGCCCATGTATAAACACTAGACGTTTCCGTTCCATGGTACTTCATTACCGTTTCCACCGCCTACTATACTGGTAAAATAGGTGCCTGCATCTTCCTGACAGCCTGGCACTAAAATATCAAAAGTTTAATCATAATTCTCATTTCCTTTTTCTTCAAGGTACATTCAGAGCTGCTGTTCTCATTAATGACATCACAATAGAAAAAGAGATCAGTTTGCAATGTCAAATGGAAAACGCAACATCTGGCACGCAAATGCTTAGCTTTGCCGGATTTGTCAGCCTTCGAGCTGGAGAGAAAATTGCAGTTCATGTGTACTCAGAAAAAGATATGTCATGGACAATCAAATCACAGTCGAGTTTGACGTTCCATTTCTTTGGACGCTACGGCTCCTCGCCTGGATTTCTCATCACTCCTGGCACAACAAGAACTCTGACAAACCCCACCAGCCATCATATTCAATCTTGGCGGAAAACCGGACGTGCTGGAGTGTTTCAGAGTCTTACAGGTAATGTCGTTTTTAAGAGCTCACCTCAATTGCTTCATAAAAAGTCTTTTTTCTATGTGTATCTATTGCTGAAAAAAAAAGGAAGCTTAGTTCACATGAATTTTGGTACCGTCACATTTCTTGCCATGTTCCAATTGTGTCGGTATTATTTGAACGCAGTCTTAGGGGCCGTTTACATGAGAAAGTCAAACCGGTTTGAAACTTCACCCCGATCTCAGTTGAACTCGGTGTCTGGTCAGAGCCCTATAAGTGTTTACATGGAAAACGCGATTTTAACTCAAACCGGGGTGAAACTCAACTCGGCATTTCAAATCGGTTTGAAATTTCACCCCGCTTTGAAAACATCATGTAAACGCAAATTAGTCTCAAACCGGTTTGAGATTAAGTGGTCTCGGGTTGAAAGTTCACATTGTCATTGTTTTTCTTGGCGCCAAACATGATGACGATGCACAATCTCAAGCATTCTTGCGTCGTTCGATGAACAACACAGGTTTCAGACCGGGGCGAAGCTTCATGTAAACGCAATAGGAAATAAGCTCTCGGGCCAATATTCAGATCGGGGTGAAGTTTCAAACCGGTTTGAGTTTATCATGTAAACGCACCCTTAATTTGCTATTTACCTTGCAGGTCTGACACAATCCACCGGAAGATTCACAACTGTGTGTGCAGGCGTTAACATATTAGCAGCAAACATTATATTTGAAGGTGGCGCAGGGACATATACTGTCTCGACAGTCTTCAACAACAAAGAATCAATTTTGGGTAAAGTTGTCCTTGACAAGCAAGGGATCACCACATTGAATGTATACCAAGCATTCTCGCTTCCAAAAGGCACAAGTGTGTACATCGCCATCACATCAAACGCTGGGACAATCAAGGTACATGGACACAGTACATGGTCTATGGCATTTATCGGTAGCACATCTGCTAACATCAAAGAGTTCGCTAGCTATATAACAACATCAGTAGACATAACTGGTGGATCCTGGCAAGATTTGACTGGCTTATTGAGAGACAGTGTCGCACAGACAGCGGATGGGACAGACAAGGGACAGTTTCTACAGCCATCAAACTTGAATCTGATTGGGACATCGAATTTTGTAATGACCCAGCAGACTGATTTGTATTATGCCTTTGTTCATTTGGTGTATTCTGGAAATGCTACAAATATTGAATCTATGATTGCTGTCAGTGCTGACAAGACAACATCCACAGGTTAGAGTTTGTATTTACTTCATTGAACAGCGGGTTAATTAAGATCATTCAGTCTGGGTTGAGTATTGCTTGGTGTCCTCGAATCGACAGAACCGTGCAGTTTCTAAAACTCACATGTCACATAACTTGTCCGGCAGAGGCCGATAAAATATCTTTCTTCCAGGGAACGAAGACCATTTGGTCAGCACTTGTTGTAAAAATGTTTGATTGAATAGTTTTCTAGCGGGGAGCACAAACTTACCATAGACAGCTTTTGATTGTGAGACATTAGCCACGCAATAGTCTATTCATTTTTGGTCAGCTTGTAATTTAAAAAAGAACTCCTGTGTCAAACTTCAATTACATAAAGTGTAGAGGGAGTTTTGTTCTTTGTATCAATAAACATGGATCAATCATGCTCAATGAAGCAATCTATTCTGGGCAATTTGTAGTAGACTTGTAGTAGATTTTTATACCTGTGTTCTATGTTATTATCGTTGTTGTTATCCGTTGTTAATTGTTGTTGAATCATGTACCAGATGATGTTGTGTTGTATATATTAAAAAAAGTAGACATTAAGCCTTTTGTATGAGGTTGGAGTCGCTGAAAATATTTTCCATGTGCAGTCTGGCGGCAGCAGCTTGCCAATTCTAATGTTGCAATAACACTATGAAACCAAGCCATCCATCTTTTTCAAAAATTAATGTACCTTATCATTTCTATCCCTAATAACAGGTCAAGAAGGTGTTTATGGATCATTCACTAAAATCTCCTCACAACAAGGGACAATCTCAATGAGCGGAATCTTCCATATTCGAAAGCAAGAACATTTAAGTATCTTCATAAAGTCAAGCAGCACTTATAATACGTTAAAAGTCCACAATACATCATTTGTCTCTTTCGTCCGTATGCGGTATGTCGTATCTGCTTTTAACGCCCGCATTCAGAACCAGTTGGCCATTCAAAAGTCCGGATGGAATGAAATCACAGGACCATGGCTTACTGAAACGTATGGGAAGTTTTCTTATGGTACCGACTTCAGTGCTACAACCGGAAGATTCACTGCATCGCATACTGGTAAGTAGGATATAATAATAATAACGATGATGATGATGATGATGATGATGATGATGATGATGATGATGATGATGATGATGATAATGATATATCGAATAAGGGAAAACAAGGCTTGCAGCCTATAAAACCTGGAAGTTGAATCTTTGTTCGTAATGTAAGCTACAGTAAAAACCCACATATAAGAACCTACAATTTTGCAAGTCAGCCTGAGTTCTTAAACAATGAATACAATGGATTGGTTCTTATAAAATGGTAGTCTAATTGGACAATTTCAGCCTGCNGATGATGATGATGATGATGATGATGATGATGATGATGATGATAATGATATATCGAATAAGAGAAAACAAGGCTTGCAGCCTATAAAACCTGGAAGTTGAATCTTTGTTCGTAATGTAAGCTACAGTAAAAACCCACATATAAGAACCTACAATTTTGCAAGTCAGCCTGAGTTCTTAAACAATGAATACAATGGATTGGTTCTTATAAAATGGTAGTCTAATTGGACAATTTCAGCCTGCAGGTTCTTAATCCACTAGGTTCTTATACGCGGGGTTTTACTGTATCATGAAATTGTTTCAAACTGCAATACTGAATTGTATTTTGCTGTGTCTTCTGGTAGCTTATTCCACCACTCTACGATTCTTTGCGAGAACAAATTTCTCTTACATTCAGGCGACTTCCCTGCTTAAGTATCTTAAGCTCGTGTCCTTCTTTTTAGTTTCACTTAACTTGAAAACAGTACTGGGCATCCCAAAAAAGTCCTCCTATTTGAAAAACACCCAAATTTGATTACAAGGCCAATCTTCAAATTTCTTTTTTTGGCAAGTAGATCAAGGATCAATTTATTTTCCTGGGTAGATCTTATCATCTTGATTGTCAGGTGATTGCGGCTAAATTTCACGTGAAAATATCTGCGAATAAAAACAATTAAAGAGTTGGCATTAGTAATTTGGCGTAATCGCAAATCTCACCTGACATCTAACGTGAGACAAACTAATTGACTGATTGGTTAACCGAATGAATGATTGGTTGAATTAATAATGATTGAGTGATTGACTGAGGGAGAGACTGAATGATTAATTGATTGATTGATGAATTGATTGATTGATTGATTGATGATTAATTGATTAGTGTAAGTGTGTTTAAAGTTATGGTTTTTGAAACTTAAATAATAGGTATGAAACTGCCTAAGTACAATTTGTCATATAACACACGGGATCTCATCAAATCATTGGCTCAAAACACCAGTGACCGAAAACATGATTGATTGATTGATTGATTGAATGATTGATGAATTGATTAAATGAATAAATTTTTGATNCACCTGACATCTAACGTGAGACAAACTAATTGACTGATTGGTTAACCGAATGAATGATTGGTTGAATTAATAATGATTGAGTGATTGACTGAGGGAGAGACTGAATGATTAATTGATTGATTGATGAATTGATTGATTGATTGATTGATGATTAATTGATTAGTGTAAGTGTGTTTAAAGTTATGGTTTTTGAAACTTAAATAATAGGTATGAAACTGCCTAAGTACAATTTGTCATATAACACACGGGATCTCATCAAATCATTGGCTCAAAACACCAGTGACCGAAAACATGATTGATTGATTGATTGATTGAATGATTGATAAATCGATTTCCTTTTCCACCATAGGTATTTACATAATCGCTGCCAATATCCAAATCAACAATGGCAACGGTGCTGAAATTGGTTTGTTGGTTGCCAAGAATGGTGTCATCGACGTAAACAATGGTTTATATGCCGTGGATGGAGAACCTTCAACGCAACAGACATTAAATGTTTATGGTACAGCAAATTTAAAGACTGGTGATTTCGTCAACCTGTATGCATACAAAAGCAATTCCCTAACCTGGCAAATTGCGGTGAAAAGTGGTTTTTCAATCTCCTATATTGGACCTAGTTGGGCAGCATATGGATTCCACGCCGTCCTACCGAATGATATTGTCATTTCGGCAGCAGGAGAAAATGAAATAACTGGTTGGACTACTAATTCAACAGTCAACTCGATGTTGTACGAAAACAGCCAAGGTTTCAGCTCTTCAAGGTACACGTCAAGCGTAGATGGACTCTTTATTGTCTCAGGAAACATTGTCCTAAGAAATGTCTCCATCCCTAGCGCGGCAAACGGACTTGGGGAATTTGATGTCCAAGCATACGTGAATGGTAAGCAAGTGAATATGCCTGGTCTTTCAGACTCAAAGCCCACCTTAGCTGACGGCACAATAAGAGACTATTACTCTCTCAGTTTCAGTGGCAGTGTCAGGATTCAACAAGGCCAGTATTTGTCATTGTTTTTGAACTCACGAGATTCCAGCTATACAATCTCCAGTCAGAGTGGCATGTCTGTTGTCCTAGCAAGTCTCTTCTCACATGAACATAATCAAGCTTTCCTTGGCTCAAAGAACGTTGTTTCCTATCTTTCTTCAAACGTTATCAATGTCTGGACCGGTATTGTTGATATCCAGACAGGCACAATACCAGGCAGATATACCATAGGATCAACTGTCACAAAGACCCCAGAAGCTCATTATTCAATTTCCGAACCCGGCATTTATTACGTGTCTGGTAACTTCCGTCTAGCTGATGCTGGTGGTGGGACAGTGTTCGAAGTGCAAGTCGAAATCGACAGTCAGACAAGCGAAGACTATGGCATGTATGCTATTGATTCTTCCCCTAAAGGAAATAAGTACAATTTGAATTTCGCTGGTTCTGTTTATCTAACTGCCGGGCAGCAAGTTCGTGTGATGGTGAGAACTTCAAAGCCGTTGTATACAATAGCTGAAGGTACAAGCTTCTCAGTGATCAAGTTGCAATTGGATGAACATTTCCCGGGTATTGTTGCTGATAAACAGGATGCGTCTTTTGCTTCCAATCAACAACTGAAAATGTGGGATGAGACAGGAAAGCCTGGTTTGTTCACAAGGTATGACAATATTTATTTTACGATATTTATGTTACGATATTTATTTTACGATATTTATGTTACGATATTTATTTTACGATATTTATTTTACGATATCTATTTTACGATATTTATTAAATGAAGGAACTTCGTGGACAAAAAATATAAAAATGAATGACTTGAGCTGTATGGCGCAGTCTATAGATACGACGAAGGAAAACCCAAACACATATTTCATTTCATTTTCAGCTAAGGCTGGTTTTCAAGGGGCCCTCCATTTATAAATGCAATAATACAAAAATAAGTACTTAATCAAAGAAGCTAAGTACATAATTATCAAACATGTCATTGTTTCTTTTGGCTTTGCTTTTTTGGGCACGCGTCGGAATATCGAATGCAATAGTCGATTTTAAAACCTACAAGGTATTATCTGGTAACTCAGGTTATTCACTTTAACTGAAATGAAAAATGAAAAATACGTTGAAATTTGCGTTTGCTGTTATGGTCTCAAATAGGAGCGTACTGTCTGTTCATTGTGCTCATTGTCCATTGTCATTGTCTATTGTCATTGTGCTCATTGTGTGCTCATTGTGCTAAATTGACCATTGTCAGTTCATGGTCTGATGTATGATAAACCACTAGATTCATCATTTTCGTGTAATTTCGCTCCCTAAACTGATATGACAACAACAACAACAACAACATCAATTCAATTCAATGAGCGAAAGTGAAAGGACTTAAATCATTAGTTTAATAACCACCATACAGCGAGCAAAGAGTTGCTAATGCATTCAAACGCAGATAGAAGAAGTTTTTAGAAAAGTTCTGAAACACGCAATTTTATTTTGTGTTCTAAAAGACAGCTCGAATGGGGGATTACAGAGCAGTGTCGACTGGGGTTTCTCCAACTTGAGACATGCGGAAAAATTAGCGCTGTAGTTAATGAACCAAGTTTCTAATTTGGTCGGTGGGTACATATCATCCACATCTTTAAGAAAGGTTGTGTAAGATTCTATTTCTTTGAATTGAATGGCTTGAAAGGAACTTAGGGTACTTTGCTGTAATTCTACCGTGGCAATGTTTTGAAATCTTGATTAGTTCCAAAAGGTGGCGTTTATTTTATTTGAGGCTGTGCCGTCATCAAATTTCTAGATCGTAAACCAGAAAAGCGACAGATTTCTGCTTGTCACCATATTGTAGACTTTCTTCATAAACTATGGTTTTTCTTGAAAGTTGTATCATTTTTCTTTTATTAATTTAGGATTTACGACGATTTTAATTTTTTCAAGTCTTTCCATGAATTCTTTCCAAAAAACCAAAAACGCCGCCATTTTGAAAATAATCAAGATATCAACAATTGCCACGTTAGAATTACAGAAAAATCCTTTAACTTCCTTTCAAGCCATTCAATTCAAAGAAAGCGATAATAGGATTTCACACCATCTTTTAAAGATTTGGACCCTTGTACTGTCGGTGAGTTAACTGAACAGACTGTGACATTATCTTTCTTTTANCTGCTTGTCACCATATTGTAGACTTTCTTCATAAACTATGGTTTTTCTTGAAAGTTGTATCATTTTTCTTTTATTAATTTAGGATTTACGACGATTTTAATTTTTTCAAGTCTTTCCATGAATTCTTTCCAAAAAACCAAAAACGCCGCCATTTTGAAAATAATCAAGATATCAACAATTGCCACGTTAGAATTACAGAAAAATCCTTTAACTTCCTTTCAAGCCATTCAATTCAAAGAAAGCGATAATAGGATTTCACACCATCTTTTAAAGATTTGGACCCTTGTACTGTCGGTGAGTTAACTGAACAGACTGTGACATTATCTTTCTTTTAGCAACATTGGTTTCAACGCACCAAATGGTACATATAAACCACCAGTTAGCGGCGTCTACATCGTCTCAGTAAACAACTACCTTGAATCCATCACTGGCAACAGCAGTGTATCACTGATTGACAATGGTAACGCTAACATCTTCAAGGCTTACGAATCAGAAGGCATCAATAGAACAATGCTTGCCACGTCAGCAATATATCTAAACAGCAGCCAAACATACAAACATTTCTTGAATTCAGCTCTCAATAGTTCATTCCCAATGGAAGCTGGTTGGTCTTTGTATTTCATCAACCCACTGGACAGGACGACAGGTTTCTCCGGTCCTCTAAGTGTGGAATTCAACGTTAGTTCTATGAATTCATGGATGACAGTTACCCAGTGGACCACTGGCTCATTATCTGGATTTACGACCGTTTCACCTCAACCAGACACATATACAGCCACAAAATCTGGTCTGCATTTTGCCAGTTTCCTTCCAGTATTTGCACGCACCTCATCAGCATATAATGTCAAGGCTGCAGTTTACATCAACTCAGCGCCGTTCCTTTATGCGTCGTACCAGCACAATAATGCAGACCAGCTGAAATCTTTGCCATTATCTGGAACGATCAAATTGAATATTGGTGATGTTGTTTCATTCCAAATTTATTCATCAGATGCGAGTGTCAGATTGACAACGGAGACAACGAGATCTTTGATATTTATTGACGGTAAGGCCCTTTATTTAGCCTTATTAAACTTGCACATGCAATACGGCCAGTTATCAAGCTACAATGAATGTCTGTTATTTCCAAAGGTTTTGAAATGTTTTGGAATGTTTTGGAAAGCTTTTCATCTCGAGATTTTCGTTTGATAATAATTGTCTCAAATGCTAGTAAACAAAATGGGTCTATAAAGTTATAATTTTATAGCATTTCAATCGTTAGGCGGGGATGTTAAACTCTTTATTGGTGATCGTTACTAGCTTTCGATGTGTTATTGTGTTTCTTTAAGTGATGTCATTCCATTACCGAAAAGTTTCAAATTTTAAAACATGTTACTTTGTGTAGCTTGAGAAGGGAACATACAACATATCAGTTCTGTGAAGCGGTCTAAAATTACAAAACACCTAAGCCAGCAAATGCAAGTTGTTGACTTCCAAACCGAAAACCTAAACCTGAATTTTTTCTGACAGCTTTTGGCTGACTAATTTCCAAGAAGGAAGTTGTAGGAGAAAGATTCAATAATCGAAGGCATTGTCGTCTGACAGTCATCAGACTATGAACGAAGTATACAGACAATAGTCGAAAGAAGAAGCGAGAATTTTTATACCCATATGTGCTTAGACTTGCCCCAAGTCTATTCCATGAAGTCCTTCCGACCGATCCCTTTCCCATAGTTCCCGGATCCGCCATTCCGTTAGAAATTGGAAAGAGAGAGATTATGTTCCTGTGAGAAGAGACTTCCTCTCTCTCTTTCCAATTTCTAACGGAATGGCGGATCCGGGAACTATGGGAAAGGGTACGGTCGGAAGGACTTCATGGAATAGACTTTGGGCAGGTCTAATATGTGCTTTNAAAAGTTTCAAATTTTAAAACATGTTACTTTGTGTAGCTTGAGAAGGGAACATACAACATATCAGTTCTGTGAAGCGGTCTAAAATTACAAAACACCTAAGCCAGCAAATGCAAGTTGTTGACTTCCAAACCGAAAACCTAAACCTGAATTTTTTCTGACAGCTTTTGGCTGACTAATTTCCAAGAAGGAAGTTGTAGGAGAAAGATTCAATAATCGAAGGCATTGTCGTCTGACAGTCATCAGACTATGAACGAAGTATACAGACAATAGTCGAAAGAAGAAGCGAGAATTTTTATACCCATGTGTGCTTTGATTGGTTTATTTCAAATACAGCTGGGTATGAAGATAAAGAAACAACCAATTCAAAGAATGGTATAGTACGTCCTTTTTTCTTGTCTTTTCAGGTATCACAGTTAATACCGAAGGTGTTGCAGCACATTCCCCCACAACTCAGACGATATCTAATACAAGAACGACTCCGCATCAACTTCAAAACTTCGTTAGGACTAAAGCTGGTTCTTTCTTGCCGCAAAATGAAACTGTAGATAGCAGTGGCATTTTGACGAATTTCCATGCTGGTGTTTTCTTGTATACGACCAATATTGTCTTGAAGAATACTCAAGCTGCAGCCAGGTTTGTTTGACATTGATATCAAAGATTCTTAAGGGGTTTGTGCAAGGTTAAAAGCTTGCATTTGCAAAGAGCAAATAATCTAAAAATATCCCATTCAAATAGAAGTTACACACGCGCCGTGAACAATGGATAGCGAAAGAAACAATGCAGTGTCTGAGTGTTTCTTTGTTCTATTTATAGACAAGCCTATTTACCATTGCACATTCCCTGTAATATCTGCTGGGCGTCCCAAAAAGGTTCCCACGTTTTAAGACACCAAAATTTGATTCATTGCCAATTTTTGAATATTTTTCTTTGGTAAGCTGATCAAGGGCCAAATTATTTCCCAGGTGTAGCTGATATTTTTGATAGGTTTAAAAATCAGCAATTTTTGGCTCTCTTTGGGGCTGCCTGGTTTTGAAGCATGCTGCAAAAAGCAGGGATGTTTACCGGATTAATTTCTTTTGTGTATATGAAGCTTCCAGCCTGGTCGTAAATGTCAGATTGAAACTCGCACTACCATTGAAGACTCGAAAGATAAGCGAACATTTCAAAATTTTGGCTCATGCAAGATTTCCAATGTCGCTCATGAGATTTTTCAACGGTAATTTTATAACCTTAAATAATGAGAACATGTTGAACTATTAGGATTTTGATTTTGTCAACACGAAGTAATCCGGAGAATTGGACATTAATTTTGACTCCCTAAATAACGTCCAAATGAAAATCTTTTCTCATGATCTTTCATCCAACCCAATCGAGACGAAATGTATCTTAATGATTTGCTTCTTCCAGGCGTTTCCGGCTGTACAGTAGACTAGATAACGAGGCAGAATCACCCCTCAGCTTGCAATCAGTCGAGACTATCCCAGGAAATAGCGAAGAAACATTGTCCTTCTCAAGCAGTATGTTTTTGGGACGATTCTCAAGGGTCGAAACATTAGTCTCCGCAGAGGATGATGCTTCGTTCGAGATTGTGGAAAACAGTACTTACACCTTTGTGTTGATTGGTAAGTATTCACTTTTTATGTTGTGTTAGGTGTGTAAAAAGTTGTTTGAGTATGAAAGGAGAAGCCTGTGCAACAGCTAATTTCATCCGTCGAGTTGTCATCGATGTTGACGTTTCATCTAGGTATTTACAACAATTTTGAGTCGCAAGACAATAAAAATTTTGTGCTCTTGACATTTCAAATCTCTCCAGAGAAATTCCAGTCTATTCCAGTGGACATTCTTCTGTTCATATTGTTTTGTGACGTGAATGACGATCGGCAGTCGCAGACTACGAATGGACGCAAGAGAGTCGCAGTTTATCGACTGTTAAGCGCACTATCTTAAGTCGTAACTGGATTCTCAATCATGCAGCTGTCTTTCAGATATTTTGTTGATTGGAGTTACAAAGAAATTATTCATTGTGCTTGGAAAATTGATTAAGGGGATACAGAATATATTACATCAACCCTACCCTATCACACCCTGGAGGGTTTCAGTTCAGATTAAATTGTGTGTACTTAGCATTTAGCTACCAAATGAGCGTTGTGGATTCTGATATCCCTGATTAAAGGAAAATTTATGTCGGACTTAACCGTCGAGAGGTGCTTGCACTTTTTGACATGCCGACTCATTTTGTTTCAGATGACAACACTGGTCCGGTTATTTGTGAAGATACCGGTTTGAATTTGGAACGACTTGAAGCCTATGTCCGGATTAGTACAGAGAAATCGTATACATTCACGTGCGCCGTAGTTGGTGGAATCCCAGCGAAATTGTCTTGGTATAAGAATAATGTGGTATGTGTTAACGTCCTTTCCTTTTTCTGCTCGCTTCCAAAACATTCATTGTTACAGAGAGGTGTAGTTTGATTTGTTATGTTTTGTTAGCGAACTGAGTTATTTCTTAAAATACCATGACTTTTATCGATGTATGCAAAGACTTCATTTAAATTATGTAAAAACGGTATTGATGAAATTAATTTAATTCATGGAAGCATCGAAGTGACCGCTGCTGCTCGTGCAACGGATAGTTACTAATTTATTTCTAANAACTATAGGCCTTTGACAATGCTATCCATTCCGAGCAAGGTAAATGAGGCATTGATATGCGATGGTATGGAGAAACAAATTGATAGGACATGACAAATAGATGCACAATGCTAGTTGCTCGTCAAAGGACACTTTGTATCGAAATCTTTAAAACATTGAAAAACCTGAATCCATCATTCATGCATAATATCTTTAGTTTTAGAACTTCGAATTATTCGTTGCGAAATCCGAACAACTTGAATCATTTTCGGCCAAATCAAGTAACGTTTGGTTCGAACAGCCTTAGTGCCATGGGACCTCAGATATGGAATTGTCTGCCGAATGAATTAAAATCAGCTAAAAACATAAATAGTTTCAAAAATATAATAAAACAATGGGATGGCCCTACGTGTAAATGTAACGCTTGTCAATTCAACGATATCCTGTAAATTTTGTCCATACACTGTCCATTTAGATTTGAATATTTACCTTATCTATTGATTAATTTATTTCTTTATTTATTCATTTGTATATTCGATTTAGATTAATTGTATATATTTATATATGTATAGCTAGGTAAAAATCGAATCAAAATAAGTTGACAAACAAAAGTCCAAAGTTTTTTCGTACACTACTGGACAGATGCTGTCTGGTCTGTCTGTCTAGTTCTGTCTAGATCAATATCCTTACAGAGCAGAAATTGCCGAATAGAAATTGCCAAATTGAATTTTGAATTTTGACTTGATATTAAATGATCAATCTTCAGAATCAGCCCAGTGTACGATTTATCGTGGCCTGACCTTTTTGGCGCACCCAATACCGTCCTTCGAACTTCTAGGAGATTTTCATGTTAAAGGGGCCTTTGCAACCGGCATGCTTTGTGAATACATCCTTTTGTGGTTTATTTATTGTCGCCATTTTAATGGTCCACTAAAATGGCCGACAACAAAGTGATTGCACGTGCAATGTATGCCGGTTGCAAAGGCCCCTTTAAAGAGAGTTAATGGAGATAAAAGTTCCGTGTGGAAGGGGTCAGGGTAGTCTATAATTAGCCTAATGTATTTGAGGATCTCGACACGTGCGTGGACATTGTGTAGCTAAAGAAAGGATGGCACGTGTAGGCGTTTTCTTTGTCCTATTTATAGATGACTCCACTAGCTCTGTTCCTTCACTTTAATATCCTTCTCTTTTCCAGCTTATGGCAGGACAGACCAGCTCTACATTAACATTCATCTCAACAAGTATCAGCGATTCAGGAAATTATCTTTGTCGTGCAACATATCGAAGTGTTTCTGCAACAACAAATAATGCTACTCTTAGTGTTTATGGTAAGTTCTAATCATATTTTAAAGAGAAGGGAGCGGCAAAGCAGTTGTCGAGGTTCTGTTGAGGTCATTAAAACTACAAATGCCCCTATGTTTCGAACAGAAGGTCGATCTTTTCCTTTGAATAGAGCTTTTTGGAAAATACGTCACCAGTCACTTCAAAGGAAGCAGCCATCGTCTCAATTTGAGAATGGCAAATGTATTCCTCTTACATGCGTAACCAACAGTAATGCATGATGTTTTTCAATTCAATTGCGTCTTTGTCAATAATCTACTGCTTATGGGACTTACAGCTTTTGCCTCTGACTGAAAGTATTGTTAGAATAGGTGTATACTGTGGGCTTTTGTGAGAAAATAAATTATTCGGTGTTTATTGATTATCACAGAAGCCTTGCCCTTATCGTCATGTTTCTTGCATCTATTGATTAGCGTACAAACAATATTTTTGTATGCGTGTTGTACTTTATGCGACATAAAAACAAACAATTACAGTACTATAAATTGTTCTTTGACAGAGCATGATATTTTAACGCATCATACTCTGTTCAAATTACAATTTATAGTACTTTAATTGTTTGTTTTTGTTGAGTAGCGTACCCAAACAGAATTGCATTTTTGATGGTGTATCTTTGCTAGTAATTGGCTGGTCGCAGCTATTAAGGTATCTAAGTACTCTCCTCTGCGAGGTTTCTTTATTTGTTTCGTAGTTCTGTGTTCCGTCATAACAAAACATAATAAAAAAACATCATGGAGGAGAATAGTTGTGTGAAAAGCAGTAAGAAATATCTTATGTTGATTTTTTCCAGATCCAACTCCATCAATCACTGCTAGCTCATACAGTGTTAGTCTACAAGAGAATGCCATTGCTGGATACATACTTCAAGCTTTCACTGTATCAGCAGAGAAATTTGCTATTGGCCAACCAGCGTTCGTTGCAGCTTATATTGTTTCTGGTAGGTATCTCTTAATTTATGTTTCATTGTTGATAACTCTTAGGCAACTGCCAGTTTTGTACTCTACTTTGAAAATGTTTCAATATGTGGATTTTGTTTTGAACTGATTCGTTTCTCTTAATAAGAACAGATTTTATCATTTCGTGCATCAGTTTGTTTCTGTTTGAACAATATTTCCTAAAGTATGACATTTTCACAGGTCCAGTTTGGAGAAATGTCGGGCGCGTTCCTTTGTTCATCACCCAAGCGATGGGCGTGGCAGTTAGAAAGTTACAAGAAAGTTTTGATTTATAACTCCACCTTATTCTATCTAGGCACTGTTAAACAACATTAAAGAGATATTTCTCCCATCATCCGCTGACTGTTTGTCAAGCTCATCTGAAGTTAGCTATCACCTTGCATTCAAATTTACTGACTTTAAAGACATTCATATATGTGCTGCTGAGGGTATTGCAAGCATTCGCTTTTCGAAGTAGTACCCCAGTGTATACTACTTCAGTAGTGAAGCCATTTTTTGTTTTTTCGTGTGTCGTATTTTGGCAATGCTTTCATCAGAGCAATGTATTCGTATATATTATCCACTTAGAAGCCTTGCACATTGTGCACTTTGTTATAATACTCCTTTCTTTGCCGACTAAGTAAGATTTGAAACAGACTTTAAAATGAATTTGCTCCTACGCGGAGTATGGAGAAAGTCTTTATTAGGTTCAGCCTTTTAACTTCTTTTTATTGATTATTTCAAGGCAGAGATATCCTACAAGTTTTTCCATGATTCAACGTGATTCGCTTTCTCTTTATTTCAGGTGATGAGAACCTTGACCTGCAATTCAGCAACGCTTCAACTACGGTAGTATCCCTGACAACAAAAAGGCCGTTGGACTATGAAGTAAAGAACTTCTATCAGTTATCAATAACCGCTGTAAACACAGAGGAACCTGATGCACGAAACACAACAATCGCTTTTAACATCACAATCATTGACATGAACGACAATGGACCAAAATTTACCCCCGATATTGTGAGAACTTCAGTTCCAGAAAACCTTGCTGTTGGCAGTGTTGTGGTATCGGTAACAGCCGTCGACCCTGACGGGGGTGTATTCGGTAAAGTCAACTACAGCATCGTTGGTAACTTCTCTAGGCCATTCTTCAATATCAACTCGTCAACAGGACAGATCGAATTGATACAAGCTCTTGATAGGGAAACCGAGGATACATACGTCATCATTGTTCAAGCGAGGGATAGCGCATTCTCGGCAGTCGCCGAAGTTGTCGTTAATGTGACGGACGTGAACGATAATCAGCCGAGATTTAACCCGAGTGCATACTCCTTATCGATTGTCGAGAACACGATAGTCGGTAGTTCAATCTTGCAAGTTTTCGCATCGGATCCTGACCTCGGGTTGAATTCGTCAATGATTTACAATATACTTGATGGGAACTCTGAAGGACATTTTAGCATCGCTGATCGCACTGGGGTGATGACACTCACGAAAGGACTTGATTATGAAAGAAACACTAGTTTTGTTTTGACAATAGGCCTGCGCGATGAAGGAAGCCCAGTGTTGATGTCTAGCAACAACGCAACTGTTACGATAACTATCGAAGATGTTAACGACAATTTCGCCCATTTCGAGAAATCATTGTATGCTACGACGATAGCTGAGACTGTAAATGTTTCGAGTTTCGTTCTGCAAGTGAAAGCGATAGATCGAGATGGAACAAATGTGCATAGGAATCTTGTTTTCAGCATTAACCAAACACAAGCAAGCAATGCCTTCCAAATCGACCCTACAAGTGGAAACATCACTGTGAAATCATCATTAGACTACGAAAAAGTGAAAGAGTACCACTTCAGTGTTATTGCAACTGACAATGGAACCGTGCCATACACAAGACACACTAATGTTATCGTCTACATACAAAACGTTAATGATGAGATCCCCTACTTCATGCCAACTGATTACAATATTACTTTGTCTGAATTCGCAAGACCCGGTGCAACCATTTACCAACTATCGGGACATGACAATGATACGATTAGAGGATTGCAATACAATTTTGTTTTTCAGAGTCCAAAGAACGATTTCTTAATTGATTCCACGACTGGTTCGCTTTATGTGAAGAATGATTTAGACAGGGAGAATATTACAATATATACGTTGTCAGTATCATTATCTGATGGGGTTAATACTGCATCTACACCCGCAACTGTGACTATCCACATAAGCGATGAGAATGACAACAGGCCTATTTTCGCAAGTGCGACATACACAACATCGCTATCCGAGAATTCATCAATTGGCATGAGTGTACTGAATGTAAGTGCTACTGATATGGATATTGGAAGCAATGCCGCAATTACATACTCCATATTACACACAGGCCTAAATGACTCATCTCTCTTCTTCGCAATTAACTCCACAACTGGTGTCATCACACTTGCAAAATCACTCGATTTTGAGACAGACAAAGTCCATCGATTCGTTGTCCTGGCTACTGACGCAGGCAAAATACCACTGCGTGGGCATGCGACAGTTGAAGTACGAGTACTCGACTCCAATGACAATGCTCCGTATTTCTTGCCTGCTACGTATAATGCGTACGTCCCAGAAGCTATGAACATTGATAACATAGTTGTAGTGATGAAAGCGAATGATAATGACACTAATGCAAATCAACTGACTTACGAAATCGTCGGTGGGAATACCAATAGTGATTTCAAACTATTAACAACGATGCCCAATGTCCTTGCAGTCGCAAAAACCTTGGATTATGAGCGTACACAACTGTACACAATCATGGTTCGGGCTTTTGATGGCGCTCATTACTCAGTAAATAATGCATCAGTTGTTATCAATATTACAGATATCAACGACCATAACCCGATTTTTAACAAGACGTTCTACCAAGTGAGCATTCCGGAAAATACCAACACTACATATGTCTTTTTGCAAGTGTCCGCAACTGATGCGGATGGCACTGCATTATATAAGCAGATCCGGTATGCTGCGCTTGAAAATACAACCGACTTCAACATCGATCCAAACACTGGAGCAATCACTGTAAACCATATCGACTACGAGAGGAAATCACAATATGCGTTAGTTGTCATCGCTGAGGATCATGGGACACCACCAAGAATGTCACGTGCTTTGGTTGACATAACAATCACTGACTGGAATGATAATGCACCAATCATATCACCGGCTATGTATCACGTGAATATATCAGAAGCAGCGTTGATTGGTGTACAGTTGGCAACTGTCAAGGCAACTGATGCGGATACAGGCGTGAATGCGCAGTTGGTTTATAGCATAGTGGCTGGTAATGACGCAATGAAGTTTAAGATTGATGCTAATACAGGAGTCGTAATGCTGAATGGCACTTTAGATTATGAAGGTAAATTATTTTCTTATTTTTTCCTATATGGATTATTCTCACAGGAGGTGCCTTGAGCTACAATCTTGGTCAAAATACTTGGGACAAATCACAAAATTGCACTACTTCGGCCTTTGATTCCATGCCCCCCGCTCCCCCCCGTTTCAATATTGCTTGAATCAAACGCCACTCGACGTTGGCAACATTGAATTAGGGGGAAGGGGAGATCAGAAGGTCCTATACGTACGTTTTCGTCCCGATGTTTTAGGAAACATCACGACAACACTGAAATTTGCTCCCAGGAAGTTTTTGTGACAGGAATGCACCGCCAGGTCCGGGAAAGCGTTAACCTTGCTTGCAGCATTTTGATGTCACCTTTCATGCTACAGTCTTCATACATTGGGCTTTTTATGATTTGCATCTAATGTCTTCTAAGTGGAGGGTTAAAGGGAATCTAAGCATACATAAGCATTTGATAAAAATAGCCATGCAAAGACAGTAGGGCGTGACACGTGCCGAACCATATTTGGGTAACTGATCTGCGTCACAGGAACTATTGATATCTGATTGGCTATAATTTCACCGCAAGTGGCTTGAGCAACTTTTATATTCTTAAATTATATCCATGCAACTCACTCGGCTCATTCTTGTTCATTACAGGCGCTGTTAAGATGTACACACTAACAATATCAGTACATGACAACAATGGAATGAGCGCAGCAACAAATGCCACTGTTATGATTCAGGTGGCAGACGTCAATGACAATCAACCAATGTTTGACTTAAATGAGTACACAACCATGATCCCTGAGGACACCCCTATTGGCACTTCACTGCTTACAGTCCATGCTACAGACCGTGATAACACGACTATCAATTCAGACCTCCATTACTACATAGTTTCAGCTACTGACTCTGGTAACTTCTCTGTCAATTCAACAACTGGCGTTGTAATGTCACAACAGATGTTCGATTACGAGGCTGTGAGGGCATATTCGTTTGAAGTCGAGGCTCGGGACACTGCAACCAACATGCTCAAGGGTCGAAGCCTTGTTGTTATCGATATATCGGACGTTAATGATAACAACCCAGTACCGGACATGGCGAATTATAGTGTGAACGTATCTACTGATGCAAGCATTGGTAGCCAGGTTTTGACTCTGTTTTCAACGGACAGAGACAGTGGGTTAAACGCGCAATTGCTGTACTCGATCATGAGTGGAGATCCCACGACCACCTTTTCAATTAACAACAAAGGGGTCATATACCTAGCTAAGACTCTGGATGCGACAATAACACCATCGTACACTCTCTTAGTAAGAGTTCAGGATATGGGCAGCCCGTCTCGTCATGCGAATATAACTGTGGTCATTAACGTCCAGAAAACACCAACATCACTGATAGAATTTAGCATGCGGCACTACATCTTTAATGTTACAGAGAACTCTCAGGTTATGTTCGTCGGACATGTACGTGCTACGGACACTGGTAATTTAACAAGCGCCCACATAAACTATGATGTCATCGCTAATTTGAACCAGTTTACAGGTATCTTCCACCTTAACCCGAGTACTGGAGATATCTACTTGAACGTAACAGCCAATCATGAAGCGAGAAAACAATATGATTTCACTGTACGAGCGATGAATAATCTTGGTGTTGTGGTCTACACTCACGTGACAATAATGGTTGAGGATGTCAATGAGAGTCCGTATTTTATACATACCATGGCTGGAAATTATACATTCAACATCACAGAAGCTGCACCAGCGTATTCATTCGTTCACTCAGTCTATGCCATGGACAATGATACTGGACTGAACGGACAATTAACATACAGCTTAATCCTATCAGGGGCTGACCAGAATATGTTCTTTATTGACCAGCAAGGCCGTATTTACACTAAAGCCGCCCTGAATTATGAAACAAAAAAAGAATATCACTTCCAAGTCAAGGTCGATGATAGTGGAAACCCAAGTTTGCTTGCGGTAGCAAATGTTAAAGTGATAGTCCTCGACTATAATGACATGCACCCTGTTTTTGTTAGTCCTACACCTGATAACATAACTGTTGCTGAAAACATCACAAGTGGTACCGTTGTAGGAACAGTAAAAGCTAATGACAGTGATTCAGTTGGGCCTAACTCTCAAATTATGTACGTTGGAATTTACCCATCCGGGATCTTAACTGTTGATCCAAATACTGGCGTATTACAAGTGGATAACACGTCGTACTTTGATTACGAGAAAGCGCAATTTTACGACCTTATCGCTGTGGTTCAAGACAAGGGCACACCTCATTTAACAACAACGAAAACAATCCGCTTAATCATCACAAACGTGAACGACAATGACCCATACTTTGTCAACGCATACTATAATATCTCTATTCCAGAAGTGGCTCCAGTTGGAAGCCTGGTGGTACCGCTCCACGCTATGGACAATGATTTAGGCATCCCTGGGACTATCAGTTCTTACACCATCATTTCAGGAGATACAAGCAAATTCATGATTGATAATACTGGCAAGATATTTCTTAGTGGTTCCTTGACGTACAGTGTGAAGAAGTCGTATACACTTGTGGTAAATGCCACGGACGCAGGAATACCTTCAAGAACCGGACAAGCAATCGTTCACATCAATGTGCTTCACGTTAGCAGACAGCAGCCAATGTTCTTCCTCAGTTATTATTATACGACAGTTACAGAGAACACAGCCCTTGATCAAATTCTCCTCCAAGTCAACGCTACAAGCGCGGAAGCAGTCAGTGGGCCTTTAGAATATTCAATCGTGAAGAACAACATTTCAGAGTATTTCAGCATTGAAAATACAACTGGGGTGATAAGGAATAAGGATCCGTTTGATTATGAGATGGTTAAATCATACACTTTTATGGTTCAAGTTAAAGACAAACACAACGAAAGAACTGGCATTGCTCACGTGGTTATCGACATCACTGATTTGAATGATAATACCCCCGTCTTTTCCAGTACGAAGCTTTCATACAACATTTCAGAAGCGACACCGATTGGGGCATTGGTCATTTCGCTGTCTGCTGCTGACAATGATTCTACAACTAACAGTATGCTGCAATACAGCGCCGTTGCTGGGAATGGAATGAATAAATTTACTGTTGAGGCTAATGGTAAAATTTATCTTAGCAACTCAGTTGATTCCAAAGTACGCAACAACTATACGTTGACTGTGAAAGTAGAAGATATGGGTAGCCCACGTTTGCATGCCAACATAACAATCATGATTTATATTCAGCCAGCTAGTCTTATACATCTAAGCCAACCAACGTTCAACCAAACGGAATACACTAAGTATGTGGATGAAGGGATCTTAATGACACCATTATTGACAGTTTTTGCTAATAGTAGTCCAATCGTAAGCAGTATCAGATACCAAATTATGGGTGCTGTGGCCGAGACAAGTCCGTTTGGAATCTCATTGAGCAGTGGGGCAATCAATCTCAATACACGGCTTGACTATGAAGTAAAGAACATGTATCGATTTACAGTCAGAGCTACGAATAGCGAAGGACGATATTCCGATGCAGTTGTCACTGTTTACGTTCGCGATGTCAATGACAATAGGCCATATTTCATGCCCGCAATGTACACGCGTGAAATCTCCGAATACACACCAGCTGGACGGACCATTCTACAACTTATGACAAAAGATAATGATACAAGCGCATCTAATGGTCCATTCATGTATCATATCTTGGATGGGAATAGCGCTGGCAAATTCAATGTTTCAAATACTGGAGTAATAAGGCTAGCGAATATGGTTGATTACGAGACAATGGTTGGAACCTCATTCACACTCATTATTTCAGTTTCAGAAGGAGGCAATCCAAGCGTCTCAAACGCTACTGTCACAATCCATATCAGAAACCAAAATGATCTACGCCCTGTTTTCAGCCATAGTATCTATATATTCAATGTTAGTGAAGCTGCCGCACTGGGGGTTTCTGTCGGTATGCTAAACGCTACAGATGCTGATCGTATTAGCCCAAGCAACCACATAGAATTCTCTCTAGTGACGACCAACTATGACTTTGTGCTCTCTAAAAATGGTAATTTGACGGTTAACAGAAGTCTCGACTACGAAAAGGTGAAATCGTACGAGTTTGTGGTTGTTGCCATGGATGCTGGAGGCCCGTCACTAAGGACAACCGCCATCATCAAAATCAACGTCATTGATGTAAATGAAGAGAAGCCATACTTCAAAGTGACGTCGTACTCAGCAAACATATCAGAAGCGTTCCCCGTCTATGGAACCGTTTTAACTGCAACAGCGTATGATGATGACACTGGTATCGGAGGTATGATAACATATAGTATAAATGATACTACAGCGACTTTCACTGTTGATGCCTCTGGTAATGTAAAGTTATTAAAGAAACTGAATTATGAGAGTATTCAAAATTACACTGTGATGATTGGTGCCACTGATGGTGGGGGTAATAAGGCTATGACGTCAGCAACTGTGTTTATCAAAATCACTGAAGTGAATGATCATGAACCAATGTTTGGGGCTTTGTATTACACTTTCGACGTGATGGAGAATGCTACTTTGGATACACATATCGGACAGGTGAGTCTAGAAATGTCATATTTTTATTTATCAACTTCCTATTGTTAGGAAAACCACTTAGGCGGCTTCACCGACTGAATTCTAATTATGTTAATGCTAAACATGGTTTCAAAGTTTTCACGAAAACCTGATTTTGGCTCATACTCTTTTTCCAGTCCCCAATTTCAACCCCTATTTTGAGCCCCTAAATGGCAAAATTTGCGAAAAATAAGTGGATTTTCGAAATGTACGCCCAAAAATGATCCTTTTTGCAAATTTTCATAAAATTGTTGCTGATGGGACGGCACTGGGACGCTGGGCCGTAGAGGGTTAAGGTACGTAAATTAAGGTAAGAGATTTTTGATGCATGCTAGAATCTACCTTTGCTTGAAATAGAACTTTCAGCCTTCTTGAAAAGCTAGCGATAATAGTCCTCTCCCGCGACATTCAAAGAGTTCAAAGACTGGTAAACATCTTGAAAGGAATTTGTAAATCTCAGTGCCAGTGATCCTAATGTCCTCCTAAAATTAAAAGTTTATTATTCATTTTAGTTAAAGTTAGTTGGCAGAGATAAATAGCTAAAAGAACAACTTGAACCCCTCATATATTTGGGAATTTCACGAAGAAAAGGTTGTGAAATACGACCTACGAACAAAAAATTTATGTCGATTGCCAAAAAAAAAACAATGAAATTTGGAATAGAGTCATTATCCTTTAGAGGAAGCCTCCTTTGGAATACCTTTAGTGACCAGCTAAAAGCACTTCCAAAAATTGCAGCTTTCAAAAGAGCGATCAAGCACTGGCCTGGCGAGAAGTGTAATTGCCGGATTTGTAAATAGCCAGAATTGTAAATTTGTATATTTTCTGTTAAANTTAGTTGGCAGAGATAAATAGCTAAAAGAACAACTTGAACCCCTCATATATTTGGGAATTTCACGAAGAAAAGGTTGTGAAATACGACCTACGAACAAAAAATTTATGTCGATTGCCAAAAAAAAAACAATGAAATTTGGAATAGAGTCATTATCCTTTAGAGGAAGCCTCCTTTGGAATACCTTTAGTGACCAGCTAAAAGCACTTCCAAAAATTGCAGCTTTCAAAAGAGCGATCAAGCACTGGCCTGGCGAGAAGTGTAATTGCCGGATTTGTAAATAGCCAGAATTGTAAATTTGTATATTTTCTGTTAAAGTTGTTTTTGTAAATAGTTGGTATGAATTAGTAATTATATTACTATTGTAAATAGACCAACTTTAAATAAATTTATTATCATTATCAAGAGCTGCATATGCAAGTCTAAAATTAGCCTATCGTATTTGATGATTTAGACATGTGCGTGGATATCGTTCAGCTAAAGAAAGAATAGCATGCGTAGACGTTTTATTTGTCCTATTTATTGATTACCTCCACTAGAAAACTTCGAGTCTTCTTTGAAAATTTATGTTGCAAAATGCAAATTGATTTTTTTAGGGGAACAACTTCGTTGGTTAATTCCCCCTTCCTTGCCTTATTTTATTTTCATTATTTACTGGCTGCCTTCTTGGTGGCATCTTTCTATCATTTTCCAGTGAATATAAGAATCCCCAAATGCCACTAAAAAGAGTGTCCCTATTATTTGTACGCGCACAGTAATATTTTGCAGTGACCTTTTTGCAAAGAGTTTGGAGAAGGTGGATTCATAATGTTGATAACATTTCTTTTGCTATCGTAGGTCATGGCTACAGATGCTGATCGAATCTACAACATGGTTACATATAGCATCGAATCTAATTCAGATTCAGGCAATTTCAGCATTCTAAGTAACGGAACCATCAGCCTCGCTGCTGGTCTCAATTACGAGGCTGTTCGGTCATACACCTTCATGGTTAAAGCGACTGATAGCGGCATGCCTACTTTAAGTGGCTCTGCCTTGGTAACGATTAACATAATGAACATCAATGACAATGCACCAATGTTTATGAGTCAGTGTTCTAACAAGATATCTGAGTTGTCCCCTGTGGGAATGATCGTGCTAACATGCAAAGCAATGGACAAAGATATGGATACCATTACATACAGCATCAGCAATTCAAGTCTATTCACAGTTGACAACAATGGGGTTATTACGTTAACCGGGTTGTTAGACTACAGAGTAATGTCCAGTCATAATGTAACGCTCACTGCTTCAGATGGTATACATCAAACAAACACTACAGTAAGAATTTATGTGACAACTAGTGGTATTTGCAGGCCTTTGTTTAATCAGAGTCTGTACATGGCCAGCATAAGAGAAGATTCACATATCACTACAAGTGTATTGACTGTTTTGGCAAACGACCCAAGGAACAGGACTTTGACTTATTCTATGGATCCTTCCAGTGGTTTTCAAATTAATCCAAGCACTGGTAGGTTTGCCTTTTATATCTTTCAAAGACTCTTTTCTATAGTATTAAAGCCATGATAAGGAACTCTTTTATAAATACCTGATGAAGAGTTATGCTCGAAACGTTGTATCTATTCATATTCTTCGTACAAGTCGTATTTTTATTGAAATTACTGTTATACTTATACAAACGACGTACAGCACGCACAACAACATTGTTTTTCTATTGTCTTTTATAAATAGTCTGTCTCTCAAAGGACTTTAATTGAGGATTCGAATGTGAATGCTTCTGCTAATAACGTGTACGTTTGAAAATGTATTAAATTCTACAAAATGAAGAACAATAACGCTCCTTTCATGCAGCTTGTTGCAAGATATCTAAAAAAGGTCTCTTTAGTGATGAAATCTCGAACAAATCGACACTGCAGTGATCACAGACACTTATTGAACTTGTTCAGCTATCTTAAGCTTGGCAGTGTTTACAAGAGTGGATTTGCATACCTTCAGGCTTTCTTTCAGCGTTCTGTTGTTCTAGGGAAAGGTATGTGAAGATGTGAAGCGAGGGAAACATTTATAAGTGCCATACAACACTCTTGCTGGCATATTATAATAGACTTATTTTCTATTCTGGGTCTGGACTACCTTCGCCGTACTTCTGCCCTTAAAAAGTGCTGTTAAAATCCTCCTTAATACTTCTAATGTAATGTGTTTAGGTTTATTTGTACTAGGCCAAATACTTTGTATATTGTTTACATCAAGTGTAGTTCTTAGCTTGTCTAAACTTGTGTATTTTCTCAACAGGTGTCATAACAACCAAGAGCCTTCTCGATTATCAAGTCAAAAATATGTACATGTTCAAAGTATATGCTACTGGTGGATCATCGATTGCTGAAAGTGTCGTTGTCATCAACTTAATCGACATCAACAACAAAGTCCCGATCCCTGGACAAATTTCATACACTGTGCAAATCTCAGAAAAAGCTGCCATCGGAGCTATAGTAATTGGCATCAACGCTACAGACCCAGATCTCAATACAAGGCTAACATACAGCATAAAGTCAGGAAATATCCTCCAAGGCTTCAGAGTAGATACAAGTGGCAGGATTCGTGTCAACAAAGCATTAGACTATGAGCTGCTCCCTACTTATTCTTTATTGGTTGGTGTTAATGATGGCTTACATGAGACCACTGTTCGTGTTGTCGTCAATGTAGTAGATGTCTTTGAGCCTGTAACCTGCAGCCCATGCCTTGCATGCCCATTTGTATCGATGTATGACTTCAGTAAGCCTGCATATATGGCACCGATATCTGAAAACACGACATCTGGGGCAGTTATTGCGACAGTAGAGTTAAATTTGGCAGCTAAAAATCGACTGATTGTTGGGAATTATTCCATCCAAGATGCAAAAGCAATGATGTATTTCCATGTCAATCGAACTACAGGTAATTTGAGGAACTTGCCGTTTTTATAAGGTACTGCGATTAAGTCAAATTTGCAAGGGTATCTTATTTGTTTCAGCTTAAAAGTTATGGGCTATGAAACTTTAAAAATTAGAATTTATTGGTCATAAAACGTTTATCTAAAACGTAAATTATCTAACTGATTATCCTATTTTGTTAAAAAAATGTGCTCGTCGCGGTCCCCTACCTTTTGCTCTTTCTTGCCCATTAATACTGCAGCTACATTGAGTTGATATGAGTCAGCAGTTTATCAAGAGTACATTGCATTTCAGTAGATCAGCTTTCCTATCTTAGCTGCTTTCTTTTTTCACAAACAGAATATTTTGTTGAATTTTCGCTTCACTTTCTAGAATTGACACAGTTTGTTTGAAAAACGTACTGTTTGTTGAAGCAACATTATTCAGTTGGCAGAATTGGTCAGACGCTTCATTTGCTTATCAAAAGCTAATTATCGCTATGCAGCCCAAAAATGTGCCCTGTAATCGAACATGATTTATGTTGGTCTTAAGGAATCACCCTGCAGGACCCCAGGTGATGGCTGTATTGGAGTGAATATTACGGAGAGAATAAGATTTTGAGTGCTTTCTAAACAGCGCAATTTTTACTTCCTTGTTACGTACACAGTTTTGCATCCGGCAGTTTCAACGTACTTCATCACAACTATCAGTTTCTGGGCCTATTGTCATCATATATTTTTCTCCTTTCAGGACAAGTCACCTTGAAGAACGCGCTCGATACAGCAACCCTCCTAAGTCTACGAAAATACACTTTCACAGTTTACAATCAATTCCAATGTAGACAAGCAGCGGCTGAAATCGTCCTTGACAACAAACTGACTGGATGTGCATTCGGATTCTCAATGAATCATTACGAGGCTTCTTTGTATGAGAATCATCCAATCAATCAAGTGTTCTTGACTGTACAAACAATGCCAGCCGCCTCCTCAGCCATTTATTCGATTGTAGAAACTGCAGCTAAACTGATGTTTGATATTAACCCAACCACAGGTAAGCTTCAGATAGACTTATTATACGAGTCCTTGTTTTCGCTCCATTCCCCCTAACCATACCCCCACAATACCCATTCTGCGGAATATGACTGTAACAATAAATAACAATTCAATTCAATGGAGCAAAACTTTGACTCATATCATCAGCCTAAGCTTCAGATAGATCTTAGCTTTTCGTCAAATTTTGACAACAGTGACACTGGAGAATGAGGAGAAAGGCTAGAGCCCCTTTGTAATTCTCCAGCATGACAGTTTGTAACGTTTAAGGTTGAGGGAAGTCTTTTCCAATAAAGCACCAAGAAAAGCCTCCAAATAGATGCGGATTCCTGGAATTGTTTATAAAGATGAAATTATTGGTTCGTGTGTTGCTTTCCGGGATCATAAGAAGTTCCAAATTTATACATATTTTTGTATTTAAATCTACGGTAACTGTCCTCCATTTAAAGGACAATTCCGGGGTGTATAAAAGTAATGTCAAAAAACAACCTTACCAACTCCTGACGAAGAATTGCGACTTTTTTCCACATTTAGGCATCCGTAACGGCTGCCAATGTGTCAAACGTTTTCCATAAGTTAGGCCCAAGCTCGTCGCCATTTTGGAAGACTTCACGATGAGGAGTGTAGCCTCGCTTTAGATGCAAGACGGTGATGTCAGAGCTTACGAGATTTGCAGGGAGAATTTTCTGATAGCCTCGTTTGCGTTCAATATGACGTAGGCTCGCACTGACCTTCTGGTCAATGACGTGGGCTCGCACTGACCTTCAGATTATAATATGCAATTTCCAAGAGAAAAGACGCAAAAAAGTTTTAAAAAAAGTACGATACACCATTCATAACAGTATAATCTTTCATTTTATGATGAATCATACCAACCCCGGAATTGTCCTTTAAGATACTCTGATATAACCTTTTGGTTCGTCTTTTCTCTCGTAGGTGGAATCAGCCTCAAAACAAGCTTAGATTATGAAATGAATAAGCGACATCAGTTTACAGTCATGGTCAATGTAACAAACCAAGTATCATACACTTCAGTGATCGTGTACGTTCTTGACGTTAATGACAATTGTCCAATGATGACAGTCATCGGTGGCACTTACTACCAACCAGTACAACATGGGACAATTGTTGGCGTGGTGGAAGTTAATGACACCGACACATTCAAGAACCACACTTATGCCATTGCAAGTGGTGATACCCTTGGCAACTTCAGCATCAGCAGTAAAGGCATTGTCACTGCAAGAACAGTTATTACCTCAACCAATAGGAACATCTTTAGTTTGGTAATCACCGTCAGCGATGGCGTATGCCCACCATCATCAAAAACATTGATGGTTACTGTTGACAAAGACTTGCCACCTCCGTGCCCAACGCCGCCATCTTGTTACAATTACACATGTGCACCATGTGCCACAACGCAGCCACTCACCAACTGTCCGGATAAGTTCTGCCCTGGATGTCCAATCTGCCCAACAACAAGAGCAGCATGTCCGACAACAGCTACCACAACTGCTTGTCCTGTCAAGACATGTCCAACATGTCCTGCAACGTGTCCGGCAACTGTTACATGTCAAGTTTGTCCGACATTGCAATGCCCTGCGTGTAGAGCGTTTACAACGTATATGTTCAAACAGCCATATTATAATGTTGACGTTTATGAGAATACAACTGCCCCGAAAGACTTGTTGACAGTGTCTATCAGTGGTGGCCTTGTTGCTACGTATAGCATTGTGGAATCGAATGCTACAATGTACTTCCATATTGACCCAAGCTCAGGTAATCCTATTTTTCAATGTATATTTCCGTTGGTCAGTAAAATTTCTAATTATTGCGTCCTTCGAAGTATGGGCTTCAAATCTGCGAAATGGTGGTTTAAATAGCTATTACATGTTTATGTGAATTGGATGACTCAAAAGGAAATGATTTTACCATGATCTTTTTCAATATCTTGATATTTGTGAAATTATAGTGTTCTGTATATTTCAATTCGTTTAAGGTTGTGAAGTCATCGAATTTCTAAATCGCAAAGAGAGAAAGATCCTTCCACCAATCAAGAGAAATGTCGCTCGATCCAGACCCATTCTTAAAGAGCTAAAAGATTTGTTTTTATAGTATATAATCGGTTAAAATTTACAAACTTAAAAAGTACATCTACTGTGCCTATAATGTAGGGATAGACACTAGGTCATCGGAGTTCCCACCATAAAATCTAAAAGATCTGCTTCGAGTATCAGCCATGTTTCTCAGACTCTTATACTTACAAAATCTTTCTGTCCTCATTTAGAACATAAAAGGCGTAACCCATGTCTGACACCATGTTTAAATAGCTTGCAGGATGACAAGAATAAGAACACACGTGTGCTTGGTCAACTCTCAACTTACGACAACAACAACAGCAACAACTTACAAGTACTTCATGTATTGTAACACTTTCTTTCAATTTACAGGAAAAATCTCAATGAAGGTAGCACTGAATTACACACAACAAAAATCCCATCGCTTCACTGTTCGTGCGACAATAGGAAGCGAATATTCAGAAGCTACAGTGGTTGTTAATGTACTGGATATCAACGATAACTGCCCAATGTTTACACATGCTGAAACAAATACAAGACTGACGACCCCCGTCGAAACTGGCACAATTATTGCAATCAATAAGGCTACTGATGCTGATACCGGTCCGGCATTGACTTACAGTATTACTGCAGGGGACAGTGCTGGTAAGACTCTATTGTATTTAGTTGCATTTCATTTTTCTAGTAAATTTTGATAAAGCTAAGGGTGCTAGAATATTCTTTATCATCTTAAATTTTGTAATATCTACTGGGTGACCCAAAAAAGTGAAACGTTTTGAAAAATCACCAAAATTTGTTTATGTTGCGAATCTTTAAAATTTCTTTTGGTGCATTTGTGTCAATGTTCAAGTTGGTTCAATTTTGCAATTTAGCGCTTGTGGGAATCCCTGGTTTTGAGAGCTACCTGGTTTTGATGCATGCTCTTAAACTACAGAAGTTGGTCATTATATTGCATTTTTGATCCATCCAACCACTCAGTTTGTTCGCCTACGATGTGATTGAGCTCTTTTGTCATCTATGACTAAAATTTCATATGAAATCGCAAATGAATGCAGCGAATCATATAGCTTTAAAATACTATTGAACATTGTAAAAAATCAATGCTCACAGGAAGGAATTACAAAACGTGTTAACTAACATCGCTCGCAGTCAGGTTTCAAGACGATTTTAGCTAGTCTTTTAAGATATTTGAGCAAAGCTTTATCTATTGTTAAATTTAGCTTGATCGTTATTTTAAACGAAAAAAGCAACATATTACAGATCAGTGGCAAAGCTCTTTGTTATTTGCAAACTTATGAAAACAATTTTGAACACTCATGGGGATTCTCGACGTTGACTCTTGTTTTTATATTAGTTTTTTCCAAATCGTATATTAAAATTGAACCATTTTATCATCGTAGATGAATTCGCAATTGACAATATGGGTGTCATTCGCACGAAAAAGCGAGTCATAATTGCTGGATCAAAGACATTCAACTTGACAATCTACGTAACAGATGGTGTATGTGCCGTCAAAGCTCATGCCATCATTATCATACATCTAGACACCATGTTTACTGTCACGCCATCAAAATGTCCTGTTTTCTGTCCAGCATGCCCAATCTGCACGGGAGCTCCAGTTGTTGCCACGACAGCTTGTCCGGTTACCTGTGCACCATGTTTAGCTCCGGCTAATTACTTATTCGGATTGTCACATTATTGGACAACACTCCTTGAAAATACTACATACTCGCATGCTATTCTGACTGTGCGACTGGGGGGCTCGGCAGCAGCTAATTTCAGCATTTTGGAAGCTCATGCTTTGCAGTTTTTCAACATCAGCAGAACCACAGGTATCGTTTGACTCAATGTGCTTTTTGTTGTAACTCTGTGAGCCTTCGATATACATACAGACGGCATGACGTCACAACAGCGTCAAAAACACGACGCCGTCTTGTTTTGGGGGTAATTCTTAAGAAAATGTCTGTAGGTTTCTGTAGGAAATTTGCAAAAAGTTCCGTAAAATGGCTCTTATATTCTTGCTCGCCAAAGTGAGAAAGGAAAGGATAGGTAGCAATTGTCAGCCAGACCTAAACCAATGAAATAATTGCAGGAACATGCTGTTTTTAAAAGCAAAATGAAAATTAAGGCCAAGAAAGCTGCAAGAAACTTGCCTTTGCGACTATAGTTTCGTAAGCAGCGCCACAATCCCCATCAGTTGTAAATTGCTCGTCGCTTCTTTAAAGTCAACCTTCATTCTAGACATTCGCCTATCTATCCGCTAAAGTTTTTGAATGATTCGAACATCTTCCAAGCTTTTTGAATTTATTTATTGCGATAAATAAACAAGACACTTTCGAAATCCCACTGTGACGCTATACTTTGTAATGGCTTCATTTACCCCAACTCAGATTTTCGAGCGCGAATTGATCAAGTCACGTGAAATGTCGTCTGTATGAATGTCTTTGTGTGTAATTCAAACACGTAATGCTTAGCTTTTGAACAAAATACATGAAATGCCCAATTCATTTCTTTAGATCTATCTTTCGTCTTGGGATATGTACTAATGTTTTCTCTTCACAGCCGCTTCTTCCATGCATAACGAGTGAGTTAGCCGTCTTGGCTTTGGGAGTCGTTTGTAGCTTGCCCTATTTGCATTGGCGGCTCGACTAATTGGCCGTAGAAATCTCTATATTAGCAATTGCTAATCGTACTGGAGTGTCCATCAAAACCCACGGACGCTTTGATTATAAAATCTGCCGTTGTTGATTCAACTTATCTCTTCTCTTTCAGGTGATATTTACCTAATCAAGCTCCTCGACTATGAGAAGATGACACGTCACAATTTCACCGTCAGAGCGACATTCGCAGGAGGAATAGAAAGTGACGTAGCGGTCACAATATACGTCACAAACATAAACGACAACCACCCTTACTTCCACTCTTTAAGCATCACAACTGCTATCCATGAATATACCAGCACTGGAACGCCAGTTGCACAAGTTAAAGCATCCGATGTCGACTACCCAAACAGTGTCCGGTTCTCTATTGCCTCCGGAAACACTCACACGTTATTTAACATAAACTCAATGGACGGAATGATCACGCTGTTAAAGGCCCCCTATCTCTACACTGAAAATACCTACAATTTGATGATTGATGCTCAAGATACCGGGGGTTTGCAAGCAGGCTATCAAGCCACTGTAACAGTCAATATAATAAGGATGACCGCTTCTCAGTCTGGATGCTACCCCTTTGGCAGTTCTGCGTACATCATGAAGAGCATAGCTGAGAATGTGCCAATTGAGACTATGGTCACTAATCTAACCCCGATGCCTGTTGCATCAAACAGGAATATAATGTAAGTATTTTACTTTAAACTGAATGCTTGTTGTTATTTTTAACTGCCTTTACTGCTAGCCAAGAAAACTCTTTATACCGTATCCCATTACTACCACAAAGCAATACTGTAGTCCTACTCAAGTGACAGCGATTAGGAAGAAAGTTGCGGTTTCTTTGTTTCTACCTAGCATTTGAAGGTAGTTTTTAGAAGCAGTGAGATGCTACGCTTATCGAAGCAGTGTCGTTGGCCCTTCCTCTCGATGCGACAACACCTCATGATTTCTTTAGCCTGGAATTACAGAGAGTTGGCGAATTTCCTCACTCTATAGCAGGTTTGACAGGGTAGGGACTCGAACCACCAATCTTCAGACTGGTAGCCAAGCGCGCTACCACTGAACTAAGCCCACACTGTAATGGACACTCTCGATTCGTCTTGCTTACTTTATCAATTTGGATTAAGCCTGGTTTCCATATAGCCGTAAGGTGCCGCAGCCATTTGCCGGAACCATTGCCGCCGGCATGCCGCAACCATTTTAATTTATATGGAAACCACTTCTCCCGGTACCGCCGGCAGCCGCAACCATGATGGTTGCGGTACCGTAACGATTTGGAAAAAGTTGAATCATTTCAACTTTTCCAGATCCTTACGGCACCGCAGGCACGATGGTTGCGGCACCAGATTGAGACGTTTCCATATGAATCTTTCGACTGCGGTACCGGGGGCATGGCAGATGGAAGATGGCAGAAGATTGCCGCCGGCACCTTGCGGCAGCTTACGGCTATATGGAAACCAGGCTTTACTAGTACTTTTGAACCTGTTTGCATCACATTTTGAATGAATTTTGAGAGGCCATTAGTACAACATACACAAAAACAATTGATGTTTCCTCTACCTCAGGCAACGTCCTTGATATATACCTGAAGATTAGAAACTTTGTTAATCGTCTCTTACATCTTCTCTTCTCAGGTATTCTATCAAGAATCTTGACGGGCAAACTTACTTCCAAATCAACTCAACTACTGGCCAGATAAAAACGAAAGCTTTGCTGGACCATGAAAAACAAGTAATACATACAATCATCGTGAATGCGCATGACCCAATCACCAATATCACCACGATAGCATTTGTCGTCGTAAACGTCACAAATGTAAACGAGCACATGCTAGTCTTCACGGCACCGAGCAGCGCGGTCGTGTCTGAGCTTGCAACTAAAGGATCTTTCGTGGCACAAGTCAAGGCAACTGATGCTGACTCTAATACCATGGTTACCCAAACAATAACCGGGGGTAACAGCCATGGGTTATTCGTCATCGATGCAGTGACTGGTATAATACGTCTTAATGCAAGCCTAAATTACAAGACCTCACCATCACATATGTTAACTGTCTCTGCCACTGAAACAGTCTCTGGCACCAAAGCTTACTTCAATATCACAGTTAATGTTAAAAATGAGAACGACGGCCCAACTATATTCGGAGCGACTGTTTACACAGCGACGACTTTGCTGAACTCGACTGTTGGATCGGTAGTGACGACAGTACAAGCGACAGATCCGGACGGCCTTGGAGCAATGACTTATACCCTGAGTGGTGCATTAGCTCTCGAGTATTTTGAAATAAATGCTACGACTGGTGTAATAAGGCTGAAGAAATCATTATCAGGGGCTACTTTGCCATCACCCCTCGTCATAACTGCTTGTGCTACTGATGCTGCAACTCCATCCACTATTCATTGTGTGCCAGTTGTTGTCAATACAGGTATATGAATTATTGTAGCTAATTCTTCCAAATTAAAACTACGTTCACACGATACTGGCACTATTTAGAAAATGGCAGAAAATGTGACTGTACCAAAGTCTTTGCAATATACGTGACGAAGTAGGTAGAAGTTGACGCCCAAGAAATTTATCTAGGCCTAAACGATCAATCATAATGGTTTTGGAGAATGTCGAAAAATGTTCCAATATTCATCATTTTCGAGTGTTTGAGACCATTTTCTAATTGTGCTGTTTAGACTTCCTTTTTTAAATTATACCGTTTTCAAATTGTACTAGCAGAATTTGTGCCGTTTTCGTGTGAAAGGGAGGTTATGAATCGATTATCAGAAATAATTATTAGGGTAAGTTTGGGTTTATGAAACGTTCGATCTCATATATGGCAGAAGATTGATACATTAAGCCTTGTCCCCCATTGCTTTCGTTGTCCTGAAACTTACCACGCTCATTTTTATTGCAGGAGTAACTACCGTCACAGTGCAACCAAACATCTATGCCCCATATTTTATCTTCACGACTAACAATGCTGTCATCAACGAAAATGCAACACTCGGATCTAACGTCCTACAGATTATTGCCGCTGACAATGACACAGGTGCCGCTGGCGCTCTTCACTATAACACACTCCAAGGAACAGACAACAATTATTTTTCAATAGATGAAAGAACTGGAATAATCAGAAACGTAAAGCCGTTAAATAATGAATCAGACCCGAAAGTTTTCTTCCTACGAGTGAGCGTAAGGGATCATGGCACTCCAGCACGATATTCGCTTGTGGACGCAAATATTACGATTGCTGTATTGAGACCAAGTACACAGAACAACACAATTTCGAGTGTTACGGCATTAACGATGACAGTTTCGCTGACGAAGGAACCATTCCTTGATTCTAAGATCATCAAATATCAAGTCGTTGCGCAGGAGTACGACCCTAATGTCAAAGATTGTAAGTAAAGTTATTTCAGTTTATTAATGTCTTGAGAGTTGGTTATAACTTGACTTGAAGATTGCCTTCCAAGGTCCACAAACGACGTTTAACATGTGACATTCTTCATTAGTAGTGGTTGGGGGGGGGGGGTAACTTCTATATATACCGGTACGGGATTTGTCATTTTTGGGGTGCCTTTTCTCAGGCAAAAAATACATTTTAGGGTGTCTTTTTTGGTAAGATCATAAATAGCCATAAATTTTGGGGTATCCTTGATCATAGATTTTGGGGTATCATTTTCAACAATAGGTCTTTAGGGTAATTAATTTTGATTTAATTTCATATACTCTATTAAACTTTTGGATTTATGACCCATTATATTGAATTCTAGGGTATGCATTTGTATGGCCTATAAATTTTGGAGTGTGGTTTTTGGGAAATTTATTAATTTTAGGGTGTGATTTCACATGTCAAAATGGCACACCCCATTCATCTGCCTATTGAGGATACCCCCACCCGCCTGGGTAGTGGTTCATTCGTAGCCGAAATAGAAGACATCTACTTCTGTCCTAAGAGTGACACAACGCTTGATTACTCACTTGCAACACTAAAGTGTAGTTCCGTACGGTTTTAGCTGCCTTAAATGTTGCAAAAGGGCTTTGATTAGGTTTTTGCGTTTGGATAGGCGGCTGTTGTTATTACCGTTCCCTGTTCCCTGAGTAGAACTCTGTGTTTAGGGGAAAAGGCTGTTTTTTAAACTTTAGCTTTCTGTTCTTTAGCGGACGGTCATTTTATTTCTGCTCGCTGAGTGGATTGTGGTTTTAAAATATTAAGTGAACTTTTTCTTTCTTAATTTCAGTTGCCAAGTTGACAGCATTGCATGCAGTTTCATGGTATTTTGTGCATTTCATTCCAAACACTTATCACCACAGAAGGTTTGTCGTTGCCACTATTACCAAAACAACTTCGAAAAGGAAGAGAAGAGCTGTAAGTTGCATTGGTTTATTTTCTTCTTTTGAAGACTAGTTCATCCTAGCATGCTAAAAAATTTAAGTTATGGTTTACAATTCCTGTCGAAAATGATTGGAAGACATGGTTCATTCTGAAAATGGATAGACTTCCAAATACTCTTAGAGGTTACTTCACCTCTAAAAATGTTGGGGTTATCCTAGAAGAGGGTTGTCTTATCAGTATTGTAAGTTGATGTCTGCAACAGTAATCCCAATTTAATTTTTACTGAAAAATCTGGAAGTGTCAAAGGAGCAGATTTCTCAAACTAGGCATGATAATCTACAGTTTTCTAAGACTATTTGCAAGAATTGTGTTAAGTAGCTTGTTGAAAATCACCAAGTATTTCCTACGCTTGAGACTAAACTTATGGTTTGAGACAGCTATTTTTTATGTTTTTCATTCTCCGAAGAAACCGTTTTGCTATTCTATATTTCTTTTGCGTGTTTTTGCGATAATTTATATATTTTCCAATTTTTGAAGGTTTCTATAGCTAGTTAGTCTTTATGAATTCTAATGACTTCCTCTGTCCCATTTCAGATCACACAAGATACCAGCACCGTCAACTTTGATGCAGGAATCGAATTGGGATGTGAGCTAAAAACATTGGAAAGTGATGTTTGCAATGGTCCATTGATGCCTGGAAAGTCATACAGGTAATAAGCAAGTGGTAGCCTGTGTTACAGACCATAACGAGGGGGAGTTATGGTCTGTGTCTAAACAAGTGGCAGCTTTTCCGAATCTTCAGAATTCTAGAAATCCGTGTTAATGTGGTCCTTTCAATTCAGCGAGACGCTGCTTATGATATCACAGGAAGAGAAATTAGAGTAAACAAGATGAAATAGTAATAACAGTTAGTAACATTACAATCTTGACAGAAAGTGGTAACATTTCTTCAATTGGTAAAAATGTTTTACAATTAAGATGATTTTTTCCAGGTTTGCACTTGTTGGTTACTACGATGAGACTAACCCAGTAACTGGAGCGTTCACAGAGCCTAAAGCAACTCGTANGAGTTATGGTCTGTGTGATAGACTCACTTTTGTTGTCCCAACGACTTCAGCATAAATTAAACAAACAAAGAGCTAGACAACCCAATATCATTATTTGAATAACAGATTTCACAAGATCTCTGTGAAACTGGGACAGCAAAAGTGAGTCCATCACACAGACCAGAACTCCCTCTCGTTATGGTCTGTGTCTAAACAAGTGGCAGCTTTTCCGAATCTTCAGAATTCTAGAAATCCGTGTTAATGTGGTCCTTTCAATTCAGCGAGACGCTGCTTATGATATCACAGGAAGAGAAATTAGAGTAAACAAGATGGAATAGTAATAACAGTTAGTAACATTACAATCTTGACAGAAAGTGGTAACATTTCTTCAATTGGTAAAAATGTTTTACAATTAAGATGATTTTTTCCAGGTTTGCACTTGTTGGTTACTACGATGAGACTAACCCAGTAACTGGAGCGTTCACAGAGCCTAAAGCAACTCGTAAGTTTATCATTGTTTTTGATGCATTTTGATGTATGTATTTCGGTTCATATTGCCTGAAAGCAGGCCTTATCTAGTCAGCTCTCCAGCCTGCCCACAGGCTACGGCACATGTACAGCGTATCTTTTTCATTATACCTTGCAGTCCAAGAACGGTTGCCCTTCAGCACAGCTGATTCACACGGGACCCGTCATTTAATGACGAATTACAGGAAAACGTTAAAGAGAAAATGTAACCCTGATGGCATTATTTTAGGATGTGATATGAAGCTGTGAAAAGAAGTCCTTGTCCCTTTGCTTGGTTCTGCAAGGTACATAATGGAGAACCATACTTGAGCCCTTGGCCCACGTTATCGGAACCAAGACCGAATTAACAATTTTTAGGAACCCACTGAGATTCTTTAAATACATACCAAATAGTCTCTATAAAATAGATATACACGTAAAATGAAACTGCCCTATAGATTGTATATTTAAACATTTAGGGGGACGTTTTTCTTGCTTACTATCAACTAAGAAACTGAGATTATCTAGCGTCCCTTACAGAAAAACAGTTTGTCCTTTCGAAGTCTTCTTCTTTTTGGCAAACTTAAATACTTGTCATTTCATCTCATTCATCGATATAAAATTTCTCTTGCAGTAACATCAGCAGTATCTGCTCAGACTGGCCTCTTCAGCAGTGCATACGTAGCAACATATTGGATCATTGGTTTGGTTGTATTATCTACGATGTTCTTCTTAGCTATACTTGTTATTGTTGTCATTTTCTGCTACAAACGAAAATACAGGTAAACTTAATATTCTTCTTTGTCAAGTTTTAATGTTTAGTTGATTATTCTCCGCGGATAAACATATATGCTTTCTGAGAGCCATTCTTTAAGCAGTAATCATAGTTTTTCAGAAAGGCTGATCAATTATCAATATAAAATGGTTGTTTGAATGCTCTTCCTTTCTTCGTGTAGAGGTAAATTTGTTGGAGTCATCTGTAAAAACGCTTAGTTTGTTATTTTTTAATGCTGCTTTTCATAATTAAATTGATTGTGCTAATGCAGTTACGCCTCACATGGTGTGATGAAATATTTAAAAAAACCATAGAATAGAATTCTGAAATATTTCACGCAAGACTAGGATATTTAATTTTGCATGACCAGTGGCCATTGATCTAGTGCTTTGGCAGAGGTAGATATTCTGCACAAGAATCACTTATCTTTCCCCAAAAAGTATTTNCGTAAAACAATTTCTTGAAATTGCTGCAAACAAGGCTGTAGCTCGTAACATCGAAACTGATTCATTGGAGAATGTTTCTTGGTTCCCAAGACCGCTTTGATTTAAATGCCTGCACGCAACAACTACCTTACCTCACTTGTCATTTAGGTATGATGAGCCAGGAGCAAGCACATTTGTCAACCAGATGTATGACGAGCAGTAAGTATGGCCTATTTCACCAACCCTCATTTGTTGAGATAACAGACTTTTCAGGTTTCGTCAAACACATTTAGTACTGTGGGGTGAGTGGCCGAGCGGCTTATACAGTTTCCGTTAGGTAACTGAAGTTAAGCTTGGTCGCGTGAGGTCAAAGTCCGGATGGGTGACCTTTCAGATGCCTGACCAAGCAACTCACTTCGCCGTCCTTCGGAAGGGACATTAAACTAGGGGTCCCATGCCTGGATGCGGCATGCATAGGAGGCCTAAATTAGCTGTAATGTAGCTAGAAATCATGCCAGCCTACTTAAAATCAAGTAATGAATGAATGAAAAAATACGACTCGAATATGCTTATTCCCTTTAAGTAATCTTCATGGAGATAGTATATGCTGCAAGAATTTTTGTTGAAATTTTGAGTTTCTGAAATGAGAAATTTTGCTTGTTAATTCCTAGCTTTATTTGTCTTTTAGGCGAAAGATCTCACGACCTAACGAGGAGAAAGATAATCTGAATTTTTACGCAAGTGATTCAGCTGATGGTTATGCAAGCGTCGATACCTTGAAAAATGAGAAAGCCCATGTGTAAGTAGTCCAGTACAATCATCATTAGGCAGCAGAAGGAAACGTTTCCTTCTTTCTTTCACAATTGAACTATTAAGCAAAAAAGTCTGGGACGAACGATATTTTAATCAAATAATCTAATTCGAAGCTATTCGTCGATTTTTTTAACTTTTCGAGTCAAATTCGAGTGCCTAGTTATAGATCGTTATATTTCTAATTAAGTTGATTCTACCCATTCTGAAATTATATTTGAAATCTCCTTTCTTTTCTTTCAGCCCAGTTACAGTTATTCCTGAAGGTAAGAACCTAAAATGCAATTTTTCATTATTCTTGTTCTTATTCGTTATTCACGCAATCAATATCTTATTGTTTAATAACGGCTTTCAACATTCTTCACAGGGCATTAAATCCTCAGCATAAGATTTAGTTTTAAATTACTTTTTCCCTAATGATGCGATGAACTCTCGGAAAGCTTTGTTAAAATTATGACAAGAAGATTCTTCAAACATTGATGGTTTAGAGCAGAAATAAAACATTTTTTAGTGACCTAAAGACCTTGTTGCAGAGAACTTGCCCCGTTCACAAAAGTTTTTTCTTGTGCCAATTTCTCTTTCTCCTTCCTTGGTTTTTATCTTATTAATTATCAATCTTTCATATCGATCTTTTCTTCTTTACAGAATTTGAGATGATTGACCAACAGCCAGTTGCTCTTCAATTAAATCCACATTCAACTTTTACAAGTAAGTTCGTTGTTTTTGAACTCCGAAAGAATGTACCTTAAGTACTCTATGGCACGCGTCTGTGCCATTTAGAGCACAATTGCTCCGCAAATAATCTGGGAAATCCAAAGTCTGTCTCACATAAGATGTCACAAGAGGTTTGCGGCAACGCAAAATTGTTGATGCAAAAACTTCAATTGTTTTTATTCGCAGGCGTTTTCGCGTGATATCTAATTTGAGACAGACTTTAGTTGTCATGGGTTGATAATGAATCATGGATGATTCAAAACGTACTGGATAGTTTTAACGCAATGAATTGAGTCTATATATTTTTGGCCTTTGGCCTACCTTGACACTGATTATGTCATAGTTGTATTAATAATGTTATATTATATTATATTATATTATATTATATTATATTATATTATATTATATTATATTATATTATATTATATTATATTATATTATATTATATTATATTATATTATATTATATTATATTATATTATATTATATTATATTATATTATATTATATTATATTATATTATATTATATTATATTATATTATATT